>VZRH01002296.1:1835581-1902988 GCA_013397555.1 Urocynchramus pylzowi | reverse complement strand
TTCTTACTCATTGGAGGACTGCAACCCTCTCTGCCCCCTGCACCTCCATCCCAAGTCTAGGTTGAAACACCCCTCAACCCCTCAACCCCTCAACTCACCCCTAGGTTCAGACACTCCCCTACATCTCCACATTCCTCTTGTATGTTGGCAAACCCAGGATTTGTTGTATTTCACTGAACCAAGGGAAATTTTTGATAGGTACCCTTACACACAATAAATAGGTGTATACATTGTCTTACTCATGTGTGTGTGAATTGATTATGATAATAATGTTACTATGTCAAATCTATAGTTGAATCATTCTTATAATTTTAGAAAACCCCATTGAATCAGTTTGTAAATGTTAAAGTATTCAATGATTAAGTGCTGCTAAACCCTTTCACAGCCTTATCTTGCATCCTTATGCTTTGCACTCTTGCCCTGTTTGGCATTCCTGGCTTCTGTGTGTATGATTCCAAACTGCTTCTAGTTTTATCTTCCTTTTTATGTTTTAACCTGTGTATTAGTAATAGAGAGAACCTTGCCATCAAACTCTAGGAAGTCTCATTTTCACAAATTCATATTAAACCCTGCTTCTAATCTTTGACAGTGTTTTAATAGCCAAGCCACTTATTCACAACACATATATCATGGTTATTCTGTCACATTTTAAATTTACATGGTTATTATCATGTATCAATTAGGGATGGATGCGTGAGAGAGCTGTAATTCTAGAATTGACAATGGCAGCATAACTACAGGAGATCTACAGGTTTCTTGAATGAGAAAATAGAGTAAACAGCTTTTGCAGCAGGGATCCTGGCTTTTTATTCAAGTTTGGAGTTCTTGTTTTTTACAGGGATGTTATTATACCTTTTTTAACAATGTGAGTTGAAGACTGTTAAGATTTGATTGTAAGACACCATATGCTGAAGTCAATATTACAGATTTTATTTAACAGTAAATGTGAGGTAGAGAGATAGAAAGAAATAGGAGAGGGATGGGGGAAGAAACAGAGAGGAAGAAAAAGATTAAGTAGAAGAATAGCACCACCACATGGGTTCCACAAAATCCTGATGGTCTTCTTTCCTCTGGTCTTTTCAGTGGTGGGGGTCCTAGAGAAGTTTTTCTAGGAGATACCAGAAAAACTATCCATGGGGAATAGATGTAATTCCCACAGCTTTGGCTGCCATGTTTATAAGCAGTTACTTCCTTTTAACAGTTTGCCACTGTGCAAATGTTTTTTTGGATGGGTTACCCAGATGTGTCTCACCACACCTGGAATTAGCATCTTGCTGGTTTTGCAGTCTGTGCTTATTTCAGTGGAGATTTGTCTGCTGGCTTATTTTACCTAATTTCCTTCTGTGGCTCTGACAATGCTTTGATTCACACGAGTACATTCCTTGAGACCTCACTGAGACAAACACCAGTTTCCTAGCATGAACCCCAACCAGAACAGAAATTCAACCTTATTGATAAATCCTTTTCATTCGCTTCATTTTCTTTATAGTCTGTCAGGCTTACCAGGTACACATAAGCTAATAATCAGCACTATTATTTCTTCATGCTGCTCTACATATCTGTCTGCACCCACTCACAGTCATTTAAAAGGTTTGAACAAAACACATTTTTTGCAATTTGTGAGAGTTCATGTTTCACTACCCCAACAATTTAGAGGAAAAATACTGTTTTTACTTAAAAATCACTGTTATATTGAGCAAGTTTCTAGCTTGCATATAGTTGTGGAAATATCAACTTAATTGTTTAATATTGACATAAAATAAATTCATGAGTGTACTCATTAAAGATTCGAGGACAAGGACATATAGAAAGATCAGTCACTGGACTGCCAAAACTTTGATTGTAGAAAGAAATAGGATGTTTTTGGAGACATGTGCAAAGAAAGAATGTAAGTCATGGATTGTCTAGTATTTTACTACAATAAAGAGATAAAAGCAATTCATATGCACAAAGTATTTTGTACAGTTGTTCTCCAGATACCATATCAAACAGGGGAAATGGTAATAAACACCAGCAAGTCACTGAAACCTGTATGATAACGATGTAGGAAACAGAGGCCAGGTCTCTTATGGCAGGTCATAACAAAAATTATTATTTGGTTTGGCTATTAAAACTATTAAAGTTGTTAAAATTAACTCTAATGGGATAGGTTAATTTTATTCATAGCACCTGGTATGGTGTTATCATTTGTATTTGTGACCAAAACAGTGTTGATAACACACCAATATTTTATCTCTTCCTGAACAGTGAGTGCACAATGTCAAGCCAATCTCTCTTTTCCACACTACCCAGCCAGTGGGTAGATTGGGAGTGTTGGGAAGGGACACAGTCAGCAGAGCTGACCCAAACTGACTAAAGAGCTATTCCATATTGTATGAATAGCTATAGGATCAGCATTAAAATATGGGGGAAAGAAAGAGGAAGAGGAAGGAGGACTGTTGAATGAAGACTTCTGGAATTAGAGCACCAGTCTTCCCAAGTAACTGTTGTGCATGATGAAGATCTGCTTTTCTGAAAATGACTAAACAGTTGCCTAGTGATGGGAAGCAGTGAATGAATTCTTATTTTGTTTTGCTTATGCATACAGCTTTTGCTTTACATACTTAATTGTCTATATGAACCCATGAGTTTTGACACATTTACCATTTAAATACTCCTCCCCATACCACTGAGGGTGAATGAGTGAGCAGTTCTGTTTGGATAAGCTTCCTGCTGGGGTTTAACCCCAACTTCAGTAAAGGAAGACTTACAGTAGATTAAGGTATTTGGGAGTAGCTCTTGAATTCAGACTTTTGCTTTGGTGGATTTTTTTCCCCCACCATTCCCATAGTAGAACACATTTGAGAGAACAAATAACCATGAGAGACTGAAAACTCTTTCATTCCTCCTCAGGCTGTACTACTGGCAAAAACAAATTCTTATATTTTATTGTTGTTTTCAGTTCAGAGAAAACAATAAAAACACTGCATGAGTTCTTCTGGCTTTTAAATAATAGTCACTGTAATTTCTCAGAACTCATATCCAACACTTCCTGAATTTTTGCTTCTGTTTGCCACATTTTTTCATGCTTACTTTCAAGTCAAATATTCTGATATTTTCCTTGATAAGTTTTTGTTTCTTAAGTGAATGTGAAATACCAGACAGAATGTAAATTCTATTTTCTATTCCATCACATGTGAAATTTGTGGTTTTTTGCAAGGAAACTATAAACAGTTTGGGCACAACAGACTAAAATCTGACATTTATTCTCTGTCTGATATATCCTACTGTAACACAGCTACACTGTCTTTATAGATTTATAATGAGATCTTGTTTAACAATCAGTGCAACTCAGTCATGGTTTACTTCCTCCCTGGAGGACCAATTTCTTATCTCATCAAAAGGATGATAATTCCCTCTGTCTGTCAGTTGATATGATCTTTATGTGGACACAAACTACATCAGCAGACTGAGCTGAGCTCCCAGCCTTGCTGGTGGTAAGGGATTCAAATTCATGTTTATCATATGCACAAGATAGATGCTCTAGCTAGCTTCAGGCACTGCATTAGTGCTAAAGTCCATTAATTCTAATTCTGTTTTGCATATAGAGAATATTAAAATGTTTAAATTAATAAAGGAGAAGGGCCATCCCCTTGGCACAGTTTCTGCATATTAATACAGTTTTCTGCGCAGGAGGTGATCTGTGCATGCAAAGAATATTCCTCAGGCTGCTGGAGATTGAGCACATGAAGCTATTCAGGGGACATGTGCCAAACACAGCCATCTCATAGCACCTCTGTTCACTAGGGCATGGAGTTTTATTTTTATTTACTTTGGATAAGAATGAGGTCATTAGCTTCTTGAATGAAGGTAGGATAGAATGGTCCAGCTCATCTGTTCATGTCATCTACATGGATGTGCACAGGAAGTTTGCATACAACACATGCTATCCTTCCTTATTGTCTTCCATTTAATGGAAATAGTTATTACAATGGTAGTTCAGCTCTTGCATAAAAACAGGGAAGGAGCCAGGATTATTATAGCAAATTTCTTGATTGAACACTTTCCTTTCAGTACAGAATTTTTTATGAGTCTTTCCTGAGTATTTTCTTTATCTTGGTTTCCCTCAGATAATTTTTGTTTAAATGATGCCACGATATAATCTTGTTTTGAACTAATAAAACCAGCCTTGCAACCTTTTCCTCTACATTATCTTTTATCAGTTATATTAATTTAGCTTCCATTTCTACAAAGTATCAATCCTCTACTCTCACGTTTTATTTTTTTAATTTAATTAAGCAGTACAAGTATGTAAGCTTTAGGGTCCTATTCAAGAATAAATTAATATTAATATTGTTATTATTGTTATTAGCATTATTATGATTGAAATTATTGTTATCAATAATAATAGTAATAAATCAAAAAGACACTTCCTTGTTATAACCTGCCAACAATATCAAGGAAGAAGTAAGAGCAATCCAATAACAATCCAAAATAGCTAACACTGAAACTTACAATCCAGTATTCATAACCTTAAAAATACCTGATGGATGATATACAGAACTTTTTAACTATACTCTTAAACACTGAGAAAATAAAGAATGTTGTAGTAATACTAGAATTCATAATAATGATGAGAAATAGAGTCAAATATGGTTTTAAAACCTACAAGGAAGCCCTAAAACCACCTAGCAAATCTTTATTAACATATCCAGCTCATTTTAAAGCAAATGAGCTGAGATATTTGATATCAGGCTTGAACTTTCTATGAAAGCAGTGACCTGTAATTGCCAAAACTTAACGGTAGATTTCCATGGTAAAAAATCTGTATGGATCATTTAACCTGGAAATTTCAAACAATGCTCAGATCCCTTCAGAAATGTTTGGGATTTATCGATTTATTTTTTTAAAATCTGTTGATGTGGTTTTCTGAAAGGCAAATGAGGCTTATTCTGCCTTGCTCTTGCTGGATGGAGACCTGCATAGCTCTCCTCGGTGTGTTATCATACATGAATCGAGTAATCCCTGAAGGGAGACGAGTACAGAGCTTGCATTATGTATTGTGATAACACAGCAGTTACTCTGTTCTGCTGGGAGCTCAGGTCAAGCTGCAGTGTGGGTAAAGGGAACCAGCAACTGCATTCAAAAGCCTTTTTAGGTCTATCTAAAAAGATACACTGACAAGTTAGAAGCTTGTCATTCTAGTATTCTTTTTCCAGCAGCTTTATCTTTTTAAGGTCTTCTGTATGAATATTATTTTCTTCCTGTGTACAAGGAATCATAGATGCTAATTAGTCTACAACCTGCCATCACATATTCATTGCCAGCCAGGGCTCCTCAGAGAATATATGTCTCCACACAACATCTACACCTGGCTGCTCTTAATGAAGATAAATAATGACATACAATGTTCACTGAAAATTTTACACTTTTTTGGGTTTTTTTTTGGGGTTTTTTTGGTTTTTTTTTTCTGAGCAAAATGTACTGGAGCTTTCTGTTTCTCCATCAAGAGCTTGGACAATTTACAGTTACCTCTGGTGCTGTTTGTTGTACAAATTTCTTGCCCGGGTTGTGCTGAAAGGTTGAGTTAGGACTTGGTGCAGAAAAAGTCTATGACAAATATCTTGTTTGGTCTTTTTTGTTTTGCATCTGTCACATTCCAGCACTTTGTCCTTAGAGGATATGGCTTCATCCTCATGTTAAACAGATTGTTTATTTTATTGTCTTTCAAAAAGGGTCTATTTTTCAAAATTAATTCCTTTTGCCCCCTTTTCCCAGTCTGCTGGATCTCTTACTCTTTTAACATCTCCCCATCCTCTCTCTCCCTGCAGTACCTTTTTTATGTCAGCCTGTAGGCAGGCTGGGTTTGTCTTGGACAAACAGGGGGAGCAACTGACTGTCCAGTTCAAAAAGTGAGTGTGTTTTACCTTGGAGAATAAATATGGGAATACAAAACTAGAAATGCTATTGGGTATTAGAGCCTTTTGGCAGAGTTTTTAATAATAATAACAATAAATGAGTGCATTTCTTGTTTTAGTTTTATATTTGGAAATATAATACACTAAAGAAACAAATTCAGTATTTCCAAATACTTATTTTGTCAAAAATTGGCAGATTTTACTCTGTCATAACACCATAACCCTGGAGAAAAAAGTATTAGGAGATATCATAACATACCAAAGACTGATTAAAAACTCTAACAAAATTTAATACCATTACAGTAAGAATGGTATATATCATAGTAAGTATTGCATGCCTTAGATCAAAACAAACCCTGCATTGCAAAGTAGCTAAAGCAGGCACTTTACAGACTTTGAAAGCTATTTCCCCAAGGTGTACACTCAAAACCAAGTTTTGGATTGCATGTCTTCTATTTTCTTTCTTTAAGCAGTGGAAATGCACTTATAAACTCTTCCCTTTGGTTTCATTTTTTTCCAAGCAAAAATGAACAAGATATTTTTGGCTTGTTTCATTCAAAGTTACCCTAGAGGAAAATGTTATGGCAGACATACAGTTCATTTGCATGTTTGACTAGAATTTTGGCACAGAATTTTAAGAACTGCTATGCATACTAACAAAAAATGCCAACATTAGAGAAGCTAAAGATGGGGTAAATCAAGTAAAAGCATCATGACATGATGTAATTCAACAGGATAATGCTACTTACAGAGTAATCTATGCTTGAGCATGATGTAAAAATAGCACAAATCTTTTTTCTTTTCTTTTTTCCCCCCATATTTTAGATGTTACAGTTCCTAAAAGTCAGCCAACACGATTAAATATATTTATATTTTTATTTTAAAAAACTTTGGGGCATGTCAAGTAAATGCAGAAATATCTAACTCCCTTTTTTTCAGATGAAAAAATAATAACAGTAAATAAGACATCTCTCTCTTTAGTAACAGTGGTTCAAAAGTGAGGCTTCCAGCTGTTAAGTAGCTTGCAGAAGCATTACACTGTATCACTTCATTTATATAAGTAGTTACCTTTTTTAGTGGTTTTAAAAGCTTGTAGCAATACAGTGTCAGCCTCACAATGGAAAAATGCAAATTTTGGCTAATGCGGGAGCTCAAACATTGACTGCATTCTGACAGATATTCTACCTATAAATCTTCAAAACTATTAATAACAGGAAGGGGGTGGAGGAGAAGAAAGATATAACCCAGATATTTTACACAGTTTATCACAGGACCTTGCTGTCTAGGGAGTTGAAACCAATTAAAGGGTGGATAAATAATACAAGAAACAGAACAATATTGATTCACAAGAGACTTGACAAAGATCCTTAAACTTTTTTCTTTTTCTTCCATGTCTTACAGAATAAAAATTTACTGAAGGATAAACTATTAGATGGATAGGCCACCTCTCCTAAGAGGAAAAGCATAGAGAAAAGAGTTTGTTCAGCCTGGAAAAGAGAAGGCTTTGGAATTACCTATTTATGGCTTTCCAGTACCTTAAATGAACCTACAAGAAAGTTGGAGAGGGAATTTTTACAAGAGTATGTAGTGACAAGAAAAGGGGGGATGATTCAAATTGAGATTAGGTTCAGATTAGATATTGGGAAAATGTTTGTTACTGTTGGAGTGGAGAGGTACTGCAATAGGTGCCCAGAGAAGCTGTTGGATGTGCAGTTCCTGAGTTGTTCATGGCCAGATTGGATGGAGTTTTGAGCAACCAGGTCTAGTGGAAGATGTCCCTGCCCATGGCAGGGGTGTTTAAACTAAATGATCTTTAAGATCCCTTCCAGCCCAAACCATTCCATGATTTAATGATTTTGAAGGAATGCAGCATACTTTATATATGCTAAGTAAGTTTAATTATGCCTTCTGTAGTCTAAATTAATGCAAATTACACTACTTATTTTAAATTATGCAAAAAAAAAAGTGCTTCACTAATTATTCTAGAGTAAGGAGCTGGCCAGAGATTTTCTTCAGTTCGTGTCTTTATATTAGTAGCTTATGCTATATACAGGAGCTGCAAAAAAAATAGTTTTTCCACTTTCCATTTTCATTTCAAAACAGGCAATAAAGACACATTTTCAGGTATGGAGCTACAAGTTTTATCTATCCATCTGATAACATATTTGTGACCTGTTTCATAAGATAATAGCACCTTTTTAAAAAAATATTTTTATAAACACATACACATTCAGTTTTTCTGATGTCCAAATATTTGGTCATTTTTGAGGAAGAATCTGCTGCTTGAAGCCATCAGGATAAAGTTGCATCTGTGTTGCCTCTACAGTTTCAGGATTGGAATATTTGTTTCCATTTTCTTAAACCCCCCCTTTGCATGGTAATATGCTTAGATTCTTTTCTAAAGCAGCTAGATTTCTTTAGCAAGGAGAAAAGCACATCACTGCAGTCCCCAAGACTTGCCTATTTACCTTCATTTATCTGTGGGTTTTCAATATTTCTGACAATACATTTTTGAGCACAGGAGTTCAAGTTTATTTCTTTTGCTCAATTTGTTTTTATGAAGATGCTGTATTCATGTCTTCTCCAACTAATAATTCACCTTTATAACCTTTATATACATTCTGCTGTGCTGTTCTCTATGTGAGATGAAGTGGCAAGTTGGGCAGTTCTCAAGATCTTTTGACTATGTGTCTATCTAGGTGTTAATAGTGAATTCCAGCTGTGATGGGCTGGGTACACTGTTTACATAAGTGATAGATAAATGCCCAAATAATTCTTAAGTGATTAAATAGGATACAGAAAAAACCCCCAGCACATCTGCCCATAAAGACACTTTGAGGATACTATTGATTATGATTGGTTTAGGGACACAGATTTTGATATTCTACCTTCGGGTAAACAAGACTAAAGTACCATTGTAATGGTACTTATTTGTAAAAAAATACTTTTTTGGTACATTTTGTACCAAAATAATACCATTTTAAACAGCATTCTGCAAGCAGTAATCCATTCAAGATAGGGTAAGGAGGTGGCTGAAGACTAGCTCCCTGTACTGTGCACTAAACCATATGAAACTAAAGGATGTGGAAGCCATCTAAGAATCAACCAAGTTTAACTCAGCAATCAGACTTCCATTTATAAGATGACTAGAAAGAACATCATTACATTTTGTTGCTTTTTGGAGCTTCTTACAATAAATATTGTATAATTATTTACATTGTCTCAGCTTTTTCTATGTATTACAGATAATCTACTTACTAACATAATGTGAAAAGCTTTTTGTACGTGATCTGAAGGATTTTTAGTTTCCTTGCCTTTATCTCTCAGCTCTCTATTCTCAGTCCTGTTCTCTGTGACAGATTATTTTTTCTTTCTCATTAGATTCTCTCTGGACCCGATGACCTCTGCTTGGGAAATTTCAAGTGCTTCATCACAGGTCAATTTCTGTGATCTCTTACAGAGTTTTCTGTTTCGTGTCATGTTCTCCTTTTAGAGATTTGATCCCTTAATGTTCCAAAATTGACTGATCAGTTCAAATCAAACATAATCTCTTCTATGATGCTAACTTCTCTATAATAGAGTTCTGATACCTTAACAGCTGATATCACAAGTCAAGTCCCCTTGCCATGCTTAGTTTGCAGGGACCTAAGTTCTCTACTCTCTACTGAAGAATGTAGTCTAATGGTCAGGTTCAATATTAAAGGAATATTTTCCATTTTTTCAGCTACATTTTCAGAGGAAGAGTGGCTATGTCTGTTGAGATTTATATTGTATCTGGGATGCTGACATATATTAAGCATGCTCCAGCATTTTATGAGAGATGTTATCTGTTTTGTTTGTAAGTAGCTTACTGTATGAACTGAGTTTGTTTTACTGTATAGCTGAGTTTGTTTTGTCTTAGCAGCAATGCACTGTATTATAAAAATCGTAATGCAGAAGGAAGAGATTTTCCCTGAAAGTAACTGAGCATGTTCAATTAGGAAATGTTTATACTGTGAGAAGTAAGGGCAGCCAGTAAGAAGACACAGCATTCAGTGAAACTGTAACATGTCCAGAAACCAAAATGCCCCACCGATGCTCTTCTATTGAAAGACTGAATGTGGCAACTGAGAATGTAACAAACAGTAAGGACAGGCTTCAGCATAGTCAGGGTATATTTCCTTTCTGTATGGTGGTTATTTTAGCTCATTGTTAAGTTAGTTCACGCTGCCAATGCACAGAAATTCACAGAGAGCTATGTAGATGGCTTGAATGGAGCACATAGTCTTTCATTATTCAGATCTTTAGACTGTTTTAAAGATTCCTTCTGGAACTTAGTGAGAGTTGTGTGAAGTTACTTCCAACCCAACAGTGACTCAAAGTTTCTTGATGGTGAAGAAGTGAGAATGAACTACCCATGACACAAAGAAATGTTGGATAGGAGAAAGACTGGCTTATGAGTCCTTTATTTTAACTTGCATTACCTGACACATACATCTTCTCTATTTCAAAGCTACCTTGTTTCTGTGTCTTAATATATCCTAATTATTTTTTTAATGTGAGCTTTTTATGAAATAGTTGTTAATGTTTTCATTTCAATATATCATGAGAGACTGCTTCTCAGTTACAATCAGAAGTTGCATTCTGTTCAGCCTTTCTTTTGGACTGTTACAAAATTTGCTCCTATATTGGTTCCTTTCCTATATGACTGGGCATCCTTCCTCTCTAAATAATAATGTGTGAACATCAAATTAATGTAAGTGCCTAATTGCAATGCAGGGATAAGAGCTTTCTAGGCTTTTTTTTTTTTTTTTTTTACTGCCTGGATCAGTTCTGTAAATTCATTAAAGCACTTGAAGACCACTTTTGGAGTGTCATCATTAATTATGTCATTTAAGATAAACTTTTTTTTACTACCTGCAGGAATTGATATTATTAAAATACAGATGAATAAGTGTATTTAAACACAGTTAAAGACATTCAGATTTTCACCTGGCCGATCTGATAATGTAAAGGTAACTGGGTATAGTAAAAAACAGGGCCCCACAACATGCAGGAAGAATGAGAGGATCTCGAGGATATCAGAAGGCTAATTAATTACTTTATTATACTATATTATTCTATACTATATTACACTATATTACTACATCTAAACTGAACAAGAACTAGAACTAAACTCTAACTGAACAAAATCTCATGACTGTCTGCTGACTGACAGTCTGACTCCCTTGGCCCTGACAGGCCAAGGAAACAAAACACCATCACTTTGGGTAAGCAATCTCCATATTGCATTCTACTTTGGCACAAACAGAGGCAACAAATGAGATAAGAATTGTTTTGATCATTCTCTTCTCCACTTCTCTCCCTGCTTCTCTCAGGTTCAGAGAATGTGAATCCCACAACTGGGCACCTGGACATCCGTACACCAGTAGAATCTCCCTATGCCTTTGCTCTTATGAACTGATTCCATAAATCTCTACCCATTTCTAGTCTAGAGTATTCCTGTTCTCTCATTTCCTTAAAATTAATCTTCTATAAAATTGTATATGTTTAGGAACCAAATTCTGGAATTTAAGCTGCAACTAGTTCTTGAAACCAGTTCTAGTTTCAAATCACAGTTAGAATTGCTGAGGTAGTCAAGGTACAGGAATATTTTTTCAGATGTTTCTGCTCCAACAGAGGTTAAAAGAGAAATTAGTAATTTTCGTCTTCCTTCTTGGATATTTCACTCATTTCACTGAAATGTTGCTTATGAGTAAAAAAAAATTAGAAAACTATGGGGAAGAAAAATGTAATTTCCTAAACAATGGATTTTGCTGTGATAAGTTACCTTGAAGGAAAAAAATCAGAATGAGGAGTTTGTCACTTATGATGGAGACAAATGGTGACTTCTGTACAAGCTGTTGTTAAACTAAATATCTTAGATTCACTAAGTTCAAAAAAAGCAAAAAATTTGGTAGCAATAGTCTATGCACATCATAATATTTTCTTAAATGAGACTTTATTATTATTATTATGTAAAGAAAGGCAATGTTCTCCTGTCACCTTATATATTTTCACAAGGAAATTTCAAGTTGCATTTGTTTAAAAATAATAATAATAGAAACAACAGCAATTCCTCTAAAGGAAGCTATATATTTTTCAGCTTTTTAATTACATATTTTTGTGTACTATTGAAGGGTTAATGTAGCTGATCTTTTGCATGACGCTTCCAAAAATAATAGAAACATTTCTGAAAAGTATATTTAGGTACTATTATCCAAACAAATACATTTATTGAGAAAAATTTCTGCTTGACATTTTGTGTTTTGACTGGCATTTGCTGGTTGCCAGCTGTCATGAGGAAAGGACTGTGATACATGCCGTTAGCAGCATATGCCTTTTTGGGCGCTGAATAGCGTTTTCATACAAAAAATCAAATGATCCATAACATATTATGCTGTCATTTAAAAACTGCATTAGAACTGTAACATTTTTCATGCTCATAATAAATCTTGTTCCCCTAGGCTTAATCTACCATTTTCTTACTCTGAAGACATAATGAAGAAAACATTTATTCTATTAATTGACATTATGTTTTTTTCAATATGTAAACTATTCTCTCAGAATGTAGATTTTTTGCAGCAGTTTTTAGAAGACTTTGATTTCTGTCCTTTGCTACTCTCTTTCAAATATATCTGTTTTTTCCTACTACACCATCTTCTCCATCATTCATAACACTGACAAGTACTCATCAGATGAGAAGAAGGTTTGGTAGTCAACTTATTTTTTCTCTCCTAAAGAATTTTTTTCTCTTTCTACAAAACTGTTTCAGAGATATTTAAGAAAGTGTGAGTAAATAAGATATTAATTTTTCATTTTATAACAAAAATACACATTTATTCTACTAATCATATTGCCTTTTAATTTTATTGTGCTAAGGAAGCAATCACCCTGCTTTACTACAAAGAAATAGAAGCAAGGATTTGCTTCCTTGAAAGAGAAATTGTAATTTCTGACTTATTTAAAAGTCATTGGTGTTCGGATTTCTTTATCAAATATTTGTCACCTGTAATGTTTCAAACAGGAGAAAAGCTGTTCTAAATTCTCTAAACAATCAAGAGGGAAAAATGAATTTTTCCTTGACGGAAATACATTTTCTTTCTCCAAGGACTATCTGAAGAGCTATTCAAACTGTGACACTAACTTTAACAGATATTTAAATTAAGAAATTCAATTTATTCTTCAATATTTAAGAGCAATGCAACATTGTTTCTAAGAAATCTTTTACTGTTTTTAAGTATTGAATATTATTGAAAGTTCCCTAAAGCACAAGAATTAACTAATTTTCCCCTTGAATTTTATTAAGAGACTATTTTTTAAATTTTGTTAAAGATTAATCTTTACCCTCTGTTTTGGTCTGGTTTATCTTTGTTCATTATTTACTGACCTTAAAAAGGCCAAAAATATTCATCAGAAACCCAAGTAATTTAATTAAATATCACACTAATGCTTTATGCAGTATGTCCTGCTTGTGGCTGCACTGTTCTTAATCTTAGCTGTGCTCATGGTTTCAATTACAGAAATTCCAGAGCATAGGTGATATGGTTCAGAAGTTTGATACTTGTGTTGACCTTTGATTATCCATATTTTCATATATGTTACACACAGAGGAAGAGCAAAAGGAATAATAAAATTCTATATTTCAAAAATAGCAACCAAAAAATATATTTTAAGAATTCTTTATCTTAAACCAGTACCTAGAGTTTTAAATCTACCATTGTAATTAAAATTAATGTCATTCTAAAACAAAGCCCAAACTTTGACTTTAAAAAAATGTGTTTTCTAGTGATAGCTCTGAACTTGAGAACAAAGGAAAACAAATACCATTTAATTAGAAATTTGATGAAAAAACAGAAGATATTATCTTGGCCAAACATCTTTATTTAAATAGGGCAGCAAGTTTTAAAACAATGCACAGGGAAAATAAATCTATAATTTTTCTTTTTATCACGAAGAAAAACTAATACTAAAAAAATTTCTCTGTGTGAGAAAATTAGTATATGTTCACGTATACTAATAATGTGTATGCCAAGGAAGTATCTATCTGTAAGTCCAAGTCAGAAAAAACCTGTGTGTTATCCAGAAGGATGTTGGTTAAATTGCTGTCATCTGGCTCCTTTTCCTGTAAGATAGAATTTCAAGGGAGAAATATGTGAGGAATCAGCTATGGAGGTTGCATTTCAAAGTCCATTTTCCTAACCTCCTCCTCACTAAAGATGTGAATCTAACTGCACAGAAGTATAACTTACAGAAGGAATATTTTCAGTGTTCCCAGTCATCTCTGTATCCAAAGTGACCAAGAAGTGACAAATGAGAGGTATAGTCATTTGGTAGAAATGAAAATCCCATGTGGGTTTTGTTTAATTTATAAACTTGTAAAAATTCCTACTAGTTAACTCTGAGCTTCTTGTGCTCAATTGGTATACTCATTATCTGCATATCTAATATGTAGCAGACATTTTAGACATACAATCTTTGAAAAAAAGCTAATTAAATGGTCATTTTTAGTTGGTTTTTTTTTTTTTTTTTTTTAATGTACAGTTAGTACATAGTCTGCGTATTATCCTGTTCTCTGGCCCAAATTAATTTTGATCTACCTTTTTGATCTACCATAGAAAAACAGTAGATAACCAACTAAGATTACAGATGAGGTAATCTTACCTTGTATCTTACCATTTATATATTTAATTAAATATAGACTAAAAATAGATGGCAAAATTTTGATGGAAACCATTTGTCATAAAGGTGTAATGCAAAAAACATGAAATATTTTTTAATACTCTGGTAGCAATTTGTCACATATATTAAACTCTATATTTCTTCTGCTTCACTGAGCAGCTCTAAATATAATTGGTGTGTTGAACCTACATATCAACTGTTTAATGCAAAAGGTGAATATCCTGTGTTTAGCTCATTTTAGGAATTTAGTGACATGTCCTTTTCCACTTTATATTCTTTCCTGCACATTGTATCTATGAAAAAAATATTAATTATGATGTTAAATACTTTTGTATAGTCTTTCCTGTGTGAAATAATAATTTAAAAATTCTACACATATATAAAGCAACACTTGAGTCATAATGAAGGAGCATTAAACAGTGAGCTCTCTCAGCAAGCTTTATTTTTTTTTTCTAGAAATACAGAGATGTTATTTTTTCCTATGAACAACTTGCTTTATCAAAGCAGAAGTTCCTCACAGATTTTTAGTTCTCTCTGTATCTGTTTCAGTGGAAATATTTCTTGCATGTAGCACTGAGTTCCTGGTGTAAAGAATGGAATAAAATAACCATCAATCTACACAATGTTGAACATAGCAGAGATAATAATTCTTTATTACTATACATACCCATGTTTGAATTTTTTCAAGATGCAGTTTTAGTTCCAGAACAAAAACTATATGTTGAACAATCAATATTTTCTAACCAATTCTAGTAAATTATGTACTATGCAGAGAAAAATATTATTTTAAAGGCTTATTATATGAAAATAAAAGTTTTTCTATTTAATAAAATGGACTTTCAATTTGAAATTGATTTCTTTAGCATTTACATTGCAGATATTGTCATTAACAGCAAAAAATCCACATTACTTACATGACTGATCTTAATAGGGCTTAAAAACTTATCTTTTAACATGAACTTTGTGGAATATAATATAAAAACTTAATAGAGATGCACTATATACCAAATTTAGCCTCTCAGCTGGGAGATGCAAGTTGTGTCTAGAAACTCCCTGGAATGAGAAATATGCCTGCTTTTCAGTCAGTTAAAAATGCCTTTACTACATTGCCTGTCATCTTGAATCTCCTACAAGTATCCTTGGGAGGTGATTTGTTCCTGAGATAAGAAATTGGAATCAAGAGAGACCTCTTAAAACACGATGGCTTATCACCATGAATAGCTGAATATACAACACTTCTTTGAATTCATTTTCACATAATAAATATGTGTAAAGATCTACAGTTCATGAAATGATCTTTGTCAGTCTGAAACATAATATGAAGAAAAGACCAGAAATTAGGCAAAGAACTTCTCATGAATCATACTGACAGTCACACAAGAAGCCATGTTTTTCTGAAATGTGGAAGTTTGTCTAATCTGATAAAGTCAGAAAGACTCGTTGGAGCATAATAACCACATGCATGCAAGATTTAAACTCTGCTTGACAACTTGATCACTGCTAAGTTAGTAGTCATTGCAGCAGTTCTGCAGAAATTTTCACACTTTTACTAGAAAACCATTTCTATAATCTTAAAAGTAGTTTCCTTCATGCTATATTTAAAAAATCACGTTATTTTTTGTTTACAAATGAGGGATTCAGAGCTCAAGTTTGTTTTTTTTTCATATGTCGTATTTCCAAAATAATAACAATAAGTAAAATTCATGTGGAAATCTCTCTCAGAATACCATATGACTTTTATTGTCTTCCTTTATAAGATGCTTCAGGAAGTAAAATAATATTTAATAATATGTAATTTTAATAAGTATTATTGATAACTAATAATAGTGCCATATTTATAAATATGTCTAGGGACAAAAAATGAAGAATCTTTTTTTAAGATAAACTTATCTTAAAGTGGAACCTTTAAGATAAGTTTAAAATAATTATAGAAAACATTTTAAAAATATTAAAAATGCAATAAAAATTATGGAATGAAACCCAGATGATGAGTCATTTTTGTCAGACACACCCCTTAGCTGTTTATTCCATTCACAAAATTTAATATTCACAGAATCACAGAATTCACAGAAATTTTTTGATTGGAAGGGGTGTCTTGAGATCATTTCTCCCAAACCATCTGCTCAAGCATGATCAGCTAGAGAAAGTCATTCTTTTGAGTATCTCCAGACTGGGGACTGTGTCTCTTTTGGAAACCTGTTCCAGAGTTTCACCGCCCTCACAGTAGAACAGTGTTTTCTTGTACTCAGGTGGAATTGCATGCACTTGTATTTGTGTTCATTGGCTCTTTTCCTTTCAGTCTGTCCCACTGGAAACAGCCTCCTTCCAGCTTCTTCACACCCTTACTTCAGCTAATTTGCACGTATTGATAAGATGCTCCCTGACTATTCTCTTCTCCAGGTTAAAGAACTTCACCTTTCTCTACCTCTCCTCAGACAAAAGATGCTCCAGCCCCTCAATCCTCCCTGTGGCCCTGTGCCAGACTCACTTCAGTCAGTCTATGTCTCCTTTGTATTGGAGTGCCAATCCAGAACTGGGCACACACTTCAGGTGTGGTTTTATCAGTGCTGAGTAGAGGTTAAGGATCACCTCCATTGACCTGCTGTCAACACTCCTCCTAATGCAGCCAGGCTGCTCAGCTTCCTTGTCACACGGACAGGTTGCTGGCTTATGGTCACCTTGCTGTTCTTTCTTGCAAAGCTCTTTTCTAGCTGGTCAGTCACCACCATACACAGGTGCATGGGATCATTGCTCCCCAGAATCGGGACTTGGAGTTCCCCTTGATGTTTAGATGTACATGGGCCCTCTGTAGTCATTTCTCCAGGCTTTTCAAATCCCTCTGCAATCAGCTCAATCTGATCTAGCAGCCATTACTGAGTTTTCTATCATCTGCAACTTGCTGAGAGTGCACTTTGTCCCATCATTCAGGTTATTAATGACCTCAGAATTTTCTGTTCTTTGTCACCAGACTACCTCATTCAGTCCAGGGATCTTGTTTTCCATAGTCTTCCCTCTCTCCTTTTTCACTTGTAGAATACTTTACAAGCCTTGGCAAACTTATCTCCATGTTTTGGCTTTTCTCACTCCATAAATCTGCATGATTGGTCAGAAACTCTAAGTCTTTCTGAGTCCCCTTCCCCTGTTTCTATCTGTTGAATGTCTCAATTCGGACAAGAGGTCCTTGCTCATCCATACAGATTCTTGTCATCTTTGTTCAACTTCCTACTTTTCAGACTAAACCATTCCTGAGCTTGGTGGAGGCTACCTTCTAATATCAACTCACTCTCAACCTCTTCTCTTCAAGGTTTAATCCAATATGACTCTTTCAAACAAATATCTGGTGAAAATCCAGGGCTGTTATCCTGTTGTCACTCAAGAAATCTCTTATATGTCTTGAGCACTGCTATATTATACTTCCAACAGACACCAGGGTGCTTAAAATCATGGTGAAGACAAAGAATTTGCAGCTTCCTTTGGTTGTGTGAAGAAAAGCTCCTCTACTTCCTATTCCAAATTATCAGGTCTGTAGCAAAAATACAGTGCAACTGTGTCAGTGTAGGTCTGTCCTCTAATTTTGACCCATAAGATGACAATTGACTCCTGATACCTCTCAAGACAGCTCCATGCAACTCATTACAATAAGATGCAGATTTATATCCTGGATCCATAAAAAATAAGTTATCCAGTTGTCGTCAACTGATGGCTTATATTAGTTGCTCCCTGTAATTCAGAAGTACATCCTAAACATGAAATAATCCATTATTCAGTAAGAAAACAACTAATTCTGCATATTGACTAATATATCGATGAACTAGTGCCTAACTTTTAAAATGAAGGCATATTTAGTTTTCAAGGGAAGCCACAAACTAAGGATGTTCTTGAATATGTAATAAGTCTTTTAATTTTTTTAAGCTCTCAGACAAGTAATAGTTTTCAACTGGCTGTATATTAAATATCTCTAAATCAAAAACATTTTTGCTTTACGCACACTACTTTGTAGAAGCGCTAGTTCTCACACTCACCATAAAGAATTTTTATTGACAACTGTCAAGGTTGGTTTACTGGACTAAAACCTCCTTTTTTATGTATTAGAATGACAGTTTTTATATGTACATATTCATACCCACAACTTTGTCTCAAAGAGGCTGTGCTCTCCCCAACAAAACTGTTAATAAATTTGAATATACTTAATCTTTAAAGCTGGAGATGATATATAAAAGTCTCATACCACAATTATAATGTACAAATCATTACAACAATTTCAATGTCTTTATGTTAAGTGTCATATAGCTATTTCATTTGGAAGAATGATTAATTTGGTCATTTATCTGACAGGGTGATATGACAAAACTGAAAGTTACCCTGCATTTACTTTTTTTATAATATGCAATCCACAATTTTCATGAACTCAGAAGTTATGCTGCTTCTTTATAAGGCACTCAGAGGAATAACCCATGCCTCTAGTGATTTAGTATCCTTAATTTACATTTCTAATAAAAAGTGCAAAAAAACCTATGTCTAGATCTTCCTCATTTACTGCTTTTTTGTAATTTTTGTTGCTACCAAGAAATATTGTTTGCCAGGGGCTCGTTGGTATACAAAATACCTGGACTTTGATTCTGATATCCCATATGGTCTTCCTTGGTTTCCCAAATGCTTACCACAGTGAAACCTATTTTCCTGGCAGCCACAGAGGCCTTTAACAGCCCGTGCTACCCATTTTCCATTGTTCAGAGATGGCTCATTTTTTTCTTGTTATTTTGGCATATAACTATGAACAGGTGTCAATAGGTGCAAGGAAGCATGTGGTGTCAGTATAGTGGGGCTGTCACAGAAGATGGACTCCTCTCCCCTTTTCCTGGAGAACAGATGTCCTTTGCAGTGTTCTGCAGGTCTTCCTATCTCAATCCTATTGATACCTGGCATCTCTGCCTAATGGCAAAAGCTCCACCAACTTCTGAATGGGCATTCTGCCATCCAAACAGATGGTCCTAGATTCAGGCAGCCCAAAAAAATTGATGTGGATATAATATATTTTTAAAGGCCGTAATCCCAACCAGCTACATCAAAATGCTTGCCCTTTCACAGCTCCTGTTACCATTATTCAGACAATATGTTACTGATACTTTGCCTTTGATCAGGGTTAATATTTCAAATTGTATTGCATAAATTTCATTAAGCATTAACTTTTCTCATATATACATAGAGGTATGTATATATATGTACACAATCAAATGGAATTAATTTGCAGCATTTAGAAAGTGAGCGACTTGCAACTTATTTATGTCATAATACTTAGCAGTTATGCAATCATTTAATATTCCAAATCCTTCGTATATTCATTAATTCATATTCAACATCTATATAATCAATCAAGGTCAAGGTAATCAATGTAAACACACACACTAGAATAAATAAAGTTAATATATGTCAAAATCTATGAACATTTTCATGCCTTTATTTGGTGAAAGCTCATTTGAATTATTATTGTAGTTGGTGTCTCCTTCATATTCTGAATCATCACACAGAAGTAATGAAATGAGATTCTGTATAACCCATTCTAAGGAAGGTAGAATTAAATTAGACTTTGAATATTTTCCTTCTTTTGGCACCATAAAGCTTCCAAAGAAACATTAGTTTAAATCCATTCAGCTCTTTAGGAATTTTTCATTAGGTAACATTTACATATTTGTGCTATATAACCAATTATACATGCAATCACGCAATTGGTTGCTGCAGTTTTACTGCATTTAAATATATATTAAGAATGCAATGACTTAGGCAATTATGTACAGAGGACACTGAAGTGAGCTGGGAAACTTAGTAAGAATTTCAAAAGATATTTTCAAAGAATGCTCATTATTGCAGACATCCAGTAATCATATCCGAGGTGACTACAGAAACTGGAAACCACTAGAATGATCTGTTCTGACATTTTCTATTTTTTCCAGCAACTAAGTTAATCTGTTTTGTACACAAAGTCTCACCCATCTTTCTTTCAAGAATCTAGCACCAGATCATATCTACAACACTATTAGTTGCAAAAATGAAGTATGTCTTCATTGTCATGTTATACTGCAACAAGATTTTAAATACATTTTCTCTTGTAGTATACACTTTTCAGAATGGCTGTTACAAGTTCTCCTTCATGTATATAGGTAGTAGCAGATGCAGAAGTGATTTGAACTGGGTAAATATTTCCAAACATGAAAATTTCCCATGTGGTTTCATTATCATAGACATACGATTTAAGTTCCAGTAGTCAGATTATTGTTGCTAAAAATTTCCCATTGAAAAGAGATGGATTTCTAGAAAAGGACATGACCTATTCCACCATTTTATTTCCTTAGCATAACTGATAACAGCTGTCATTTTTATCTGAGAGCACAGCATGTCCTCAGGTGCAAGTAACAAGAAAAAAACCTGCATAATAAAATTGTATCTATGGTGTTGTAATTGCCATAAAAAGAAAGATAATACTGAAAAAAATATGAGCTATTGGAAAACACAATAATGAACTATAACAAGGTAAATGAAAGACTACCAGGGGAATAAAAGATGGAAAAGAAGACCTGCAGTTGTCAGAGAACCCCACCAATCACTTGATTATATCATGGTATCAACAAAAACTCCATTTGCAGAGAAATCAATCTGTCCAGCTTTATTTCATAGCAGTCTCACAGCTGTATTCTTATCTATGATTTATCCCCAGTAAGCATCAGAAAAAGCCAGGGTATGTCAATTGATATAATAACAAGAACTCCACCAGAACATTTTTGGCATCCTTAAGTGGATCCAAGGAGAATCAGTTGTTTCTCACAATCTAAGAATAACCACCTGTCTGAAAACAAGAGAAGTAGCTGAAGGCTATAGATATTAATAGATTTATTTAAAGTTGGGTGGTTTTTTTCCAGATAGAATAATAGCATACATAGAGTAAGATAAACCAAAATTTGCCGTTAAGAATATTATGAAGGTTTTGGGACTATGGATACAAGACAGAGCAGCACTTGCAGACCTTTAAGGCTTGAGGTAGTTTATGACTTATGAAAGATGCAATGAATGTGCTGTTAGCCTAAAAATATTGACATGATACTGAATTCAACTCCATTATAGGGCTTTACAAATCTTTTTGCTGTTACTATTAGTCTGATGAAAGTGGTAAAATAATTAACAGTGGTAAAAAATAATGAGGGAATGAAAAAAAGAAGATATTAGATAATTTACAATCAGGGCTAAAGACACTACAAGGCGTTTTGCTAAAGGACATAAACAGGGCAATTTCTTTGAAAAATGTCCTGGCATTCAGAAGAGAGTGCTTCAGCAGTAGTATATTATTTCTGCCTGCTTCCAGGGAAGCCTTGTCTTCAGTGGGGTTCTGTTGCGGTCTGCGGTGGTGGTGGACACAACTTTCCCCAAGAGCATCTTGCACCAATGGGTAGGAGCCATGAAAGCAGCAGCACACATGCACACAGACAGACAGACAGACAGACAGACACACACACACACACACAGACAGACACAGACAGACAGACAGACAGACATGCAGCAACTTGGCAATGAAGACACAGGAGGGTCTGGGCATGGAGTTCCAACGTGCCTTATTCTGGGCCACGCTGAAGGAGTACAGGAGCCAAAGACAAAGACAAAGGATGGTCTAGGGTATAAATGCAGGGAAAGGGGATGGAGGAGAGCATCAGGGATCCAATGCTCTGAGGGCTCAGGGGAGGTACACTGGGAAGGAAGCAATAGGGAATGCCAGGGTGGATAGGCAGGGTTACATAAACCAATGGGGTAACGGGGAAGGGAGAACTAACTAGAACTTGAACATATAAGGGTAAAAGGGGTAGGGAAGGCCAATGTGGAGGACAGAACTGGGACAAATTAACACAGTGCTGCAGAGCACCATGGGGGAAGCATCTTTCCTCCCCCTAGGCTGTGGGGAATGCCTGGAGCCTATGGCATGTCCCACGAGGGCATTACCACCGCCCTCTTCCCCATAGGCTCACAGGCCTCCACAGGGTTCAGATACCCACATTGCTTTGTTACTTCCAGCTGAAATTAGGTTGTCTGTGATCATATTTACATCTATATTGCTTACTTGAAAGTTGATAAATTGTTCCATTGAGAAGCAGTGGAGAGCAGATCAGGTCATACTGGAGACAGCAATTCGACCCTGCTCCTTTCATGTCTTTCTTTTCCAAGAAGGTATTTATATCCTTCAATAAAATCAGCTTTCAAACTTCTAATTAAGGCAATCTAGATTAACAGCATGATACAATAAGAGGACTCTGCAGGTGGAATTATAAGGCACATATAGGACTTTCACTGCTATTTTCTGAAAGTTGTCCCTGCATTCATTTCCCTGCAATCATTAAAGAATACAGGGTAAACACATGTTTTACCCTTATAATTTTATTAATGACTATTGACTAATTTTATTAGCTTTTTGAATTATATGTTCCATATAGTCACCATAACAGTGACTTGATGTATTCCAGCATACAGACACATTTTTATTTAAAAAAACTCTAAGAAATGGTCTTTATAAATTTTTTCTCTCAAGGTCTTCAGGTCATTTATTGCACACTGCCTCCTTCTCTCAATAAATAGCTCAGGTATAGTAAAGATTGTTGTGTCAGTGATAGCAGGCTGCCCAGGTACAGTAATGAGCTCACAGCACAGGGTTTTTCAGAATAAAATGGCTTTCACATCGTCCTCTGGGAAGGATAACATGTTCTTACTGAGAGTTTTATTTCTCTGCTGATGATTATTTCACAGTAGCTACTGCATTTCTGACAACTAAACTTTTTTTTTGTTTTGTTTTCATTCTATTTCATTTCATTTTGTTTTGTTATAAATTCCTGAAAAGACAAGATTAATTATTTTTCTGTGATTCTAGGTTTACTGAAGGGAAAAGAAGAAATCCTATTTTAATTCCAGTGTTCCACAAAACAAGTAAACTTAGAGAAGTTTGCATTAGCACCGTGATCTTCTGTTGGGAAAATGATTCTTAACAGGAATCCTGCCAGCCATGTATATGACAAGGAGCTTTGTGTCCTTGTGATTTTAATACTGAGATGTAATTTAGTAAATTATGCTACAAGTGTATGCAAAATCAATGCTAAGCTTTTTTTTGAAAAGACTGAGGTGTGATAGAAATCCACAGTGTCATTACCTATATCCTATAGTACTGATTGTGAAGTTATGTATAGAGGGGTCATCACTTCAGGAAAACACTTCCCTGAATTTGGTAAGGTAATGTTAGCTAACAAATATATTCAGTGCTGAGAAGCCAGAAAAAAAACCTGCATGATTGTACAGCACAGAAAATAAAATGGATTTTGGGCATCATCATTCTATTTCTGAGTTAATAAAAATAACTTTAAAAGAAAGAACTAGGAGCCCGTTGTATCAAGCTATACTGTTTCTTTTTCATAATCTCTATCCAAACATTCCTAAATATAGGAGCCCCTATGCAAGGCTAAAAAGAGGTCTCGTTAAATATCAGCTTTCAAGCATTGCCAATATGTTACAATTCCTTTTAGCCCAAAGGTTGTTACAAAAACAAAATACTATTTGCTTTGTGTTATTTAAATTAATTTTGAAATGTTCACTTATAATTCACTTCCCTCTATTTTTTGAATGATGAAAGAAGTATTTTTTTTGTAATCTGTTTGATTGTTCCTTATACTTAGGAAAGGCACTGCTAGGGACAACTGAGTTTATGGGAAAATGACCATTTCTGTTGCCATGAGATAAGTGAATTTCAGTGAGAAGTATACAGGATTGAATACACCTTTCTTGTAGTAAAGAACCAACAAAAAAATACCCTAAATCCTAACCAAAGAAAGAGAAAACCTGCCTCAGATCAGCTCCAGTCCATTCAGCTTTAGCTCTGAAAGATCACAAGAAAAAACTAGAAATAACCATCTCAAGAGTAGCAGACCCTGATTAATAAAATAATAAAATTTATAGATCAGATTTTTTTTTTCCAAAGCAGACATGGATATAAGGCTGGATTTAGGTAAGTCTCAATGCAAGAAAGATGATGTAAGACTGTGGGAAGCCAGTTTAATCAAGCATGAGAAACAGGCATTTTGGAAAATGACAGTCCTTTGGAAACATGTAGACATAACACAAAATTGTGCTGGACCATTTCAACCTATATGCAGAAAATTGCTTACCTTCTATTTTTTTTTTTAATCTTATGAAATTGTCATCATGAGGTGAAGCCAAATAAGTTGTGATTAAAGGCTTCAGCAGACAAAACAGAAAAAATGAACATATCTGTCTAGTATGTATGAAGTTGCCCACAAACCTACAATTTCAAGAAAAGTTCCTGAAAATACTTATAAAAAATGTTTTCCTATATATTAAATTATTATAATTATGTTAATGCTTCACATTATGCTATAGAAATAGAAAGAAAAATGCATTTCTCTTATAGGCAACTTGTAATAACTTACTTTCAATTCAATCAATATTTACTTTCAATTAAGACATAGCAGAATTGCTATACAAAACATAAAACATTTTGAACTGCTTCTAGATTGAGGTATTGTGTCCTGTTCTCCCACTGAACAGCTGCTTTGCCCTGAGCTCTGATATTAAGTCTTGAATGAAAATTTCTTGAATTGAATTCAATAAAATTGTCTATTTTTCTTTAGAAATTTACATAGAATTATAATTACCTACATTGTGTCTGACCAGCAACACAGGCATCCAACTAGTTACTACATTGTGACAGAAAGAAAAGGTCTTGGAATTTGACATAGAATGCCTTCATTTGAAAATAGCAGCAACAAAAAAAAAAAAAAAAAGAGTTGAGTAATTGTGCATTCTGCACTAGAAACTTGTCTATGTATCCTATGAAAGGAAGTGATTGTTTCATAAAATTGAAGTAGCATTACTACGTCACCAATTTCCATATTTTGTTGTAGTTTCAGGTAAATTTCCTCAAAACTTTTTTATTAAAATAGCTGAAAATTCTTTGGGTACATATTTTTGATTAAAAATAAAATCTGTATAAAAGATCCATCTTGAGATAAGGTCTCTGAATAACTTGTTTTAATATTCCTTTTTAAATATTGTTCATCTTTTAAGTCATAGTAGAAGAGCTATTTTATAAATATTTTATTATGTAGAGCTGAATTGCAAGCAATAGTACTCCATTCATGCCTAATCCAAACCTCTGGAGGAATTACATCTGCTACCTGGAATGAAAAGTGGTTTTCTTGCTATTATTTAATCATCCAATCTGTTATCTATTATCTGCAGTAATAAGAGCAAAGTTCAAAAGCTGTAAGTCCTTCTTCAAATTAAATACCATTAACTGTAGCCTCAAATCAGATTTTCTTGAGATATCTAAAAATAAATACCTTTCTTGGATATCTTCAATAGGCAATTCTTCCTCACTTGCAAGTAGAGAGTCTGAAATAAAGCGCTGTGCATGAAACATAGAAAACTTTACAATATAGTAATGTAGGAATACTGCATTCATTTGCAAGAGAAATAAAATATTTTCTCATTGTATTTGGGGAATTTTCTTTTTAATGCAGTTTTTTTGACCTTTCAGGTATCAATGCTAACATTCCTTCCAACCTGTTTAAATCCTATCCATTCCTGATCTATCATCAGTGGAAAATTCTGTCTCAGAGTCTTGAAGTGCCTGCCTGTCCCAAGCTACTTTATAAAGGAGTACCTGTAATTCTAGAAGCAAAAAAAGACACAAGAATTCCCTCTTTTCTGTCTGCTTGTGTCAAGTCCCCACATGCTATTCATTCATTCAGTTCATCATTACTAACTGAATTTCTCAAATGAATTTTTAAGTTTTTTTCAGGTTTTGGGCCAATTTATGATTAGCCTTCATGCATAAATTAATGGGATATTAAAACCTGACAGCGTCTTAGAAAAAGGAAAAAGCTGTGATCCATCTGAAGGTTCTCAGAAACACTGACTGCAAAAGCAGTCAGAAAGTGCCTCCAACAGGATTAGCTGGCACTGAGGGACTGTCGGGGCTGGAAATTGGCTATGACTCATCTCACTTCTGGGCACTGGCAAAGATCCCCTGAGCTATCTCCATGCAGCAGTGAGGCTGCCCAGCTTGTGCTGTAATATTATACCTTCTGAAAATATAACATCTCTGGTCACTATTATTTGGATGGCTTTATGTGACCTTTCCTTCATGGTAAAATCTCTGACTTCTATAGACCAGGGCAGATGCTGCAGTTTTGTTGAGTTTTAAGCCTCACATTGCAAAATAATATTAAAAAAGATGGGAAAATAAAAAACCTCTTATCATGACAATTACTGTGGTAATTTAAAAACAGAGACAAAAAAACCCCACCTTTTTTAAAAAAAAAAAAAAAACAAAATTACTAAACTACTGTTTTTTTAAAGGAAATTCTAAACAAGTATATTTACTTGTATAAATATGAGTATATTTGATATTTTCAAATATTCTCATTCATCAATATTCTGTATGTTTGATTGCAAATGCAAGAAATTTTTGATTACATTTCCTACCAAGGAACAAAATTCTGATAAAAATATAGCCCAGAGTAGCTTGAAAAAAGCTTTAGTGAAACTGCCATTTAGTTCCAGGAACAGAGATTCTAACATTTTGACTGTGTGCTCACTTGAAACAGCAGTTTCTCTGAGACTGTTAAAGCCTGAAATATTTGAATTAGATCTCTTCAGTTTGTTTGACCTTAACTGCTGTGCAGTTCCTTTTTTTGTCTTAGCTTCAGATACCTGTGCTCAGAGAACTTTATGTGCCTAGTTTGCAGAGTAGGCCCACTTTTATCTTTTGTTGGATGTCTGGGTCTTCCATGTAAAATTAATTTCCCAAAATATGCATATAAATTAGCTGGACAGAACACATCCTTACAGCAATATAACCTTAAAATTTATGTGTATCTGTGATTTGTTTGGAGGACTCCAAAAGCTCTAAGGGACATTTCAACAAGGAAACTGAGTGTGACTAGTACACCAAACTCATAAAAACTTTTCAATCACTCATTTTTAATTTCTAAGAAACAGATGTTACCACATAGTTTAAATACCTTTAAATTTATTGGAAAGAGTAAAATATTTCTGAGGCAAATTTTGACAGTAATTCTGACTTTTTGGATTATTAATAATTGCTCTTGCTGTCATTTTACACAACAGAAAGAAGTGTTTGAATCTGAATCCTTGCTAGTCAAGAATAGTAAATAGCACTTCTTGAAGCATGGGAAATACAGCTAGTGAAGAAGATTACTTTGTATATAGAAAATGTTCAGGGGAATTAGTGAAAAATCAAACAGACAGTTTGTGTGAGAATTTTGACAGTGGTTTGGCAAGATTCCCTAAATGGGTAAAATCAAAGTGAACCACATGGAAAAAAAATTTTGTACAGAAATTTCTGAAGACACTATGTCAGTTTCTGAGTCTCAAATCTCTGTGATGAAGAAATTCACCTTCTACACTTTCTGTGCACCCACTTGCACATTAATTTTCTTAAAGATCTGCTAGCCATATCAGGGAACTTCTGAAACACAGATGGTAAATCACAAAGTGTTGAAGTTCAGGGAGGAAATACTGTTTAACTCTCACACAATGACTCATACCTGAGTATTTAAATATCACATAAACAATAATTATTGATACACTTGCTCTAATAGGATTTGTGCACCACCACACAATGCTTACAAAGCTAGCAAATTAGAATAAATGCATAAAATTTTTATTCCCATTTAAGATGTTGTATATAGTCCAACTACACAGGCAGATACAAACTGACACTACAGAATTTTGTTGATAAATTATTTCCCTCAATCTTTCCATTCAAGTTAAAATAAATGTTTGTTTTGTTTGTTTGTTTGTTTTTTTTCCCCAGGCTGATATATCATAAAAAATAGTTTATTTCCAACATTCTTTGTGGTCATGCTAAACCTAAGAAAACTAAATAAAATTAAAAACAAACAAGCAATCAAACAAACAAACTCACCATTTTTTAGGCTGTCCCACCCTCCATGACTGCTGACTTTGCTGCTGAGGTCCTGTAACTCTAAAATCTGTTTTATCTCAACACACTTGTAATGTTCTCCTCTGAAGTGCAAATTTTCCCAGTAGAAAGGAATATGCATTATTAACAATTTAATTTATATTAGCAATTTATAAAAACAGATTTCCAAGATGAACAGTCATGTGCATAAAGTTTTTAACTACATAACTTCATGTCTGTTGAAATGCTCACCTTTGAGGGAGGGAAATCTCACTCCTGTTAAATCTCTCTCAACAGGGGAGGTGGGGAAAAAAGGAAAATGTTATCACTGATAGAGTAAGGGAATAAGAACAACAACACAGAGCAACCACAGACTGTTCATTCCTTAAGAGACTATGAAAACTTTATTTCATACATTAAGAGATAATGAAAACTTAAGTATTTCTATGACAGTAATTTATACCATCTGTAGACTTTGCTCAGTTTTTTTTTGCTTTCTTCAAACAAGGGGGTCTGTCAAGAAGGTTTTTAGTCATGTTTGTAATCAATCTCCTAAAATACATTATACTGTGCATTAGAAAGTTACAAACATTTAAAACACTGAGACACTAAGATCAAATTCTACTTTCAGTGTGAATTGTACCAGCAAACAATTAACCAGGTAATTACTGGTTAACCAGGTTATTAACAGGTAATAGAGTAGAATTTTACTCTTGTGGTATATCAGCTGATGTCCCTGACATAACCTGGCATAATATCCTCAGACTACATGTGACAGGACCAAAAGTTTGTTGCCATGACATCTTTTAGACAATTTATAAGTGGAGATGTTTGAGGGAGCTGAGTTAAATAAAGACACTGAAGAAGAAATATTTTAGTATGTCTGTAGGTGATGTTAGGATCAAGAGCAAAGTTGCTGTTCTCCCTGTATGAAACAGTCACAGTCAAATATACACTAATACAGTTTTTTAAGGTGGAAGAGAAACCACTGGAGATGCAGTGGCTAGGATCAACAGATAAGAAGGAAGGATCATTAATGGAGAGAAGAAAAGAGTTCAAAATGTGTTAAAAGTAGTGTAACCAGAGAGAATTCAGCTGGAAAGAAGAAATTCAGCATTCATGAGGAGGCAGGTTTGACATGGGAGGATCAAAAGAGGAAGTATATAAAAACACTCATAGCTGACAGAAAAGGCTGCAAAGGTTAAGCACTGGAGCTGGGAAAAAGGACTGTGTTGGTCGTGGCTCCATGTAGCAATTTTACCTATGTTATGCAACTAATGACAAAAGAAAGTAATACAAAGTGACCCAGTCATAAAGAGATCTCCAAATTGCAGTCTCTCACATTTCTATTTCATGTTTTGGAAACAGTACCAACCTGGTATTTTTTTGTAATTCTGTGCTTCACAATTTGCTTTATATGTATCCACGTTAATCATTTATCCGATCGCATCGTTTTAATTGGCAAAAGAAGCCTACACATTCCTTGACATAGTTCCCTAGGCTCTGTGGTAGTCTCTTACTTTTTTAACAAGGTGTGTTTGTGTATGGATAGAGTTATATTTTGAAGAGAATTTATGTGATCAGGTTTGAATGTACTTGGTACACTTTGAAAAGAGAGAATTGAGAAGTATCGTTATGTATGCTGAAGCAGTGGGTTTAGGTCTTTTACATTTCAGTGATTATCTTTCACATATTTGGTACATTGCAGAACAACACTGGAAAATACTGCTGTGAAGTGGAAAGATTCAGAGCAGAAATGTAAGGAAAATATTGCTAGAATCAAGTATGAATAAATTGGGAAATATACTAGTAAAATAATTCAAGATAATACAGAAAAATACTTGGTCTGTATCAAGCATTCTTTCTTCTGGAACTGATTTGGGGATTTGAAATAATATAATTATATTTTTAAATCTATGATCTATCAGCCACAATTCATATTTAAAAAGTGGGCATCAGAATAAGTTTAATTTGTTATTCAAGAAATAACATCCTTGAGTATGCAAAATAAAAACAAACAAACCCCCAAAATATCTAATTTCTTTAAGCTGGTGGTACAATGTAGCACATACAACTGGCTGTATCAGGTCATGTTGCACAAAGCTATCAAAATCAAAAGCTGTTTTTGAACTCTTACTGCCAGTGGGTTGTTACCTACAAGCAGTGAGTCTTTTACTGTTATCCATTGGAAGGAGTCAGTGGCAGGTGTTCTGCTTCTGGCATAGCTCTGTTTCAGAATTTATGGGATTCTTTCTTTTTCCAAGGAAGATTTCATTAAATGCTGTTACTGCTCTCTATGCATAGTCAACAACCCTAGACTGAAACATAAAAGAAGAAAAGAATTCCTTCTCCCTGCAGATTCTGAACAAAAGGAATATATTATCCTCATGCTTATTGCAGAGAAGAATGATGCCTTGTATGGTACCCTTTATTGTTGTAATAAAGAACAGGTTGCTGATAAGACAAGCTGTTCATTAGAATGCCATTGGCAATAACAGTAAGAAGTATGTAACTAGATGTTCCTGCCAGCCCTAAAGACATTTTGTGCTCATGAACAACCCTTAGGATATTCTTTCAAAAAACTACAAACTTTTATTTGCCTCAGAAATGTATAGGTGTCCTGTAGACTAAATTTATGATGCAAAGAAATTTATCTCAGGAGCACCCCATACACAGAAATAAAAATGTAATTATTCTGGTGTGTATCTTTCAGAATCCATGAATTTCAGTTCCAGCCATAGTAATTTATCTAAAACTAGGAAAAAACTGTATTGGTTGGGTTTGTTTGAGGTTTTGGTTTGGTTTTTTTTTTTTCCCTTTTTTTTTTTTTTTCTTGTTTTTCTTTTTTCATTCCATCAGCAGAACTTAGTTCCACTTTTAAGACCTGTGAACTGTACATTAATTTTTTTCTAACTGATGAAAATGGAGTTAATGGAGAACTCTGTGGGAGAGACCACAACGCTGGAGCATGAATAGCATCAGCTTATTCCATCACAACAATTAAATTAAATTTATTATCACACGTGAAATTGATACTTTTTTGGTCAACAGTTGAGAATAAGTACAAAATTTAATTAAGAGAATTAATTGATGTCATGAGAATGGAAAATAAATTCCCGAAAATTATGTACTAATGGAATTCTTTTCTAATATGATTTCTGTAATGGATGCTTATTTGCCTTATAGATTTGGTAAATGTTAAAAAAAGTTAATTTTTGTAATGCAGTGGGTTGACCCTTGCTGGCCTTCAGGCACCCACCAAAGCTGCTCTATCACTTCCCTCCACAGCTGGACAGGGGAGAGAAAATATAAAAAAGGGTTCAGTAATTTAGGACTGGGAGAGATCACTTACCAAATATCATCATGGCCAGAATAGACTTGAATTAAAGATATTAATTGAATTTGTTATTAACAAAATCAGAACAGGATAATGAGAAGTAAAAGAAAACCTTAAAAACACATTCCTTCACCCCTCCCTCCTTCACAGCTCTACCTCCTCCCCAGTGGCACAGGGAGACAGGGAACCAGGCTGGGCTGTTCATCACAAGACATTTTTCCTGCTGTTCAGGGAGAGGATTCCTTCCCTCACTCCAGCATCGTGGTGTCTACCAAAGAGTTCTCCATTAACTTCTCCAACATGAGTCCATCTCACCCAGGTCTTCTCTGACTGCAATTAAAACTGTGGAAAAACTTTCTTTTCTCCTTATTCTCCTCCTTTTTGTTGTTGTTCTTGTTGCTCTTCTTCTTTCTTTCTTCTCTCTTCTTGCTTCTTTCTTCTTTCTTCCTCTTTCTTTCCAGCAGCCCTGTACAGCACCATCCCCAAGAGTCACACCATGTGCCTGAGAGCATTGTACACCTGAGCTCTGTCAGTGGTGCTGTGACCACTTTTCTGGAGAGCCTGTTTCAGTTCCTAACCACCCTCTGTGTGAAAAACCTTTTCCTAATATCCAGCCTAAACTACCTCTGACACAGCTTCAGGCCATTCCCTCAGGCCCTGCCACTGATAACCACCGAGCAGAAATAAGTGCCTGCCCCTCCTTTCCCCCTCAAGAGGAAGTTGTAGACTGCAACGAGGTCTCCCCTCAGCCTTCTCCAGGATGAACAGACCAAGTGATCTCCACCTGCTCCTCATATGCTTTTTCTAAAGACCCTTCACCATCTTCGTTGCCCTCCTGCTATGTCAAGTTGTCAAGTACAGATATTTCAAGACAAACAAACGTTTTATTAATTTATCCATGCTGAGTGCATTTAAAGATTGTTTAGCTCAGCTGTTTGTCATAGAAGGAGAAAAACTGTTTATGAGAGATTTTTCCAGCTTTATCTACAAATCTATAAACTGGTTTATATTTATTATTACTACTAACTTAAGGTATACAAAAACCTTTTCCAATTGTTTAGTTTATTATTTCCTTATTACTGCTATTTTAACACCTTAGGCCATCCAATTCTACTAAAAAGAGCTTTCTGCTTTAAGGAGTTCACTAGTGACCTAAAATAACTTTATCATTAACAGCATTGTATTTTCTTTTAAAAGCCAGCATCTTTACTAAAGCCAAGCCTTTTTTCTCATAAATTTAAAGTATTCATATGAAGTATTTTTCATATGCAAATTTTCTTAGTTTATTTGAACAGCATATACTCTATAACATGTATTAAAATAGCTTGTATTTTAAGCAGGAGTTCATTAGGCCTGTGTTGGTCCTATGACTATGCATTTCACAATCTTAAAATTTCCCTTATAGAGGTTCTGTTTTATGCATAAATTAGATTCACCTATATTGCAACAATTTGGAGGAGGAAAGCTGTCAGTTTCAGATAAGGTGTTCCCATTAAACATTTTTATGATATATGTTAACAATATAGACTCCTATAGTGCAATGCGTAGCTGCGCATAAAACAACTTTCTGACAGATTATAGTACAGCCACAAAACTTCTCAATTACAATAAAAGACCATAAATACACCTCTAAAGTTTATGTTTCAATTTTGCCTAATTGTTGCTTTTGCATTCTTAAAAAATTCCACTAAAGTAGTTATGAATTCCTTCACCACCACTACAGATGTGTTAAAAATGCAACACAATTTATATATCTCATAGATTTTTGTCTGATGAATTGTTATTATTATTAAAGCATGAATCACAGCACTGCAAAGAGGAAAGACTAAGGTAAAAATACAGGGAAATTAAATATGGCAATGAGTTGAAAAATTTTATCTAGAGTAATGCAGCCTTTCATATTTATTAAAAGAGAGTAGACACTATACAGCCTTCCAATTTGACCTGAATGCAAAAAAGGGACAAATAAGGAAAACATAACTTGCTTAGAGAAGATCATGCTCAGATGTCCGTGGTGTGTCATGTTACTACTGATATCAAGATGGTTGAAAACATTTCCTCTAGTTTTTGCCAAGTTCCTAGTGATGACTTTGATCTGGGAGACTTCAATAACCTTTTTATGGCAAGTGGTTTTATGGTGAAGGGAAGAAGGAAATCAATAAGAGTACCTATCAAATTCCCAAAGCATGCAAAGGTAAACTGACCTTCCTGTTGAGCAAAAAGTCTTTTACAATAACCTTTCACCTTTACTTTGAACTTACTTCTTCATATTAGAACAATTTACCCTGAAGTTAATTTCATACAGAATTGGAGGACAGCCAGTTGCAGATGTGTGAACTGTAAAATCACTTGGAGAAACATGGCTTTGTATTTATTACAAACTGACAAAATATTCCCCAGAATGATGAAGGAGAAGGAGAAGAGAAAAGAGAAGAGGAAGAAAAAATAAGAAAAAAAGGGAAAAGAAATAAAGAAGAAAAAGAAAAAAAAAAAAAAGAGGGGAAAAGAAAAGGGGGGAAAATAGAATAGAATTCTAAGCAAGAGAAATATTCTTGAAGTTTACCTGATTCTTTGTTAACCAAATATAAAAAGAGATAAATCTTTGAACACGGGTTGTTCAAGAGAGAAATAATTGCCAGAATTAAATCATTACATATATGTATGTGTTCATACTTATGCCTGTTTTCATTATATAGGAACAATAATCATTAAATTCTGCTATGCCACTACTAAAAGTTCCTTATATATTTATTCTTTTTTAATATAATACTCAAAATGTTCCTTAATTTCTTGAAAATATCAGTGAACAGCAGAAAAAACAAAACTAACATAAGAAACAATGCCAAATGTACATCTCTTGATATACAGAATTTCTGAAGGCATGTAAAAGCAGCTATAAATTTGCTTATTTTCATGCTGCATGTGAGATTACGTAGACTCTTACATGACTTGTACTTCTATTAATGAACTTAAACATGTCCAGTTAATATTTTATGGTAGCACATAGAACACATTTTCCTGACCAGTTGGAATGACTATTTGTCCCAATTTATTTTATATTCCCCCACTTAGTATGTGTCAAGACTTGGTTAAAGTGATATGGGAACAACTTCCAGTTGACAATTCGCAGGAAGATATGATGTTTTTAACAAGAAAACACTTTCATTAGCATGGCTTTGGATATTTTAAGAGTGCTTTTGGACATGTTTCATCTATTCTTGTATGTTTACTCATAAAGTCATAGGGTTTCACATCACTAATAGAATTGTACTCTGTGTATGTTGCCTTTATCTGCAGGAAATGCTCATCAGGATTCTCTGAGAGATAAAACAGTTATTATTTTCCAGAACAAATAAAGGCAAATGAAAACTATTTCTGGCTTCAGTTATATAAAATAATTTAATGGTCTTACTCATATTTTACTGTCTTTCCCAATAAAAAGGTGTTCATCATTTATATATTATTGTATTTTAGCTTTGATAATTTCGATAACTTTTTTTTTATTGACTCAAACAGTATCCAAGTAAAACATAATAAAATTACTGGGGTTGTTGTTGTTTGTTTGTTTGTTTTTTTAATTGGATAGTAAACATTACTTAGTGAAGGGACACAGTATCATTAGTGAAAGTATTACTCACATAATATGCACTCTGCTATCCTGCAGTTCTGCTTTGCAGGTCATAGCTGTTGGCTTCCTAATAGCCATTTGAAGACACAAGAAGCGAAGCAACAAAAATATTCTCAAAGGGTATACATAGAAGCTATTGCTTAAGAAAATCATGCTCCCTTGACAACAAAAATTCCATTAAATAAAACTTATTTTAAATATGAATTAATGTTGACACATTTAATATCTATAAACTCTTGCTAAAGAAATGTGTTTTAGTTCACCATTCCTCTCAAATATAAGGTTTTGGGGTCTTTGATGGTTTATTGTTTGGTTTTGGGGTTTTGAGGTTTTTTTTTTCCTTTGAGTTTCCCTCCTGTTACCAGGAAGCTATTTTTCATTGCTGCTGAAAGGAGACAGTTCTGGCTGTATAATGCTTATATAAAGAAATATATACCAAGAAAGATAATCAGTTTCATGCTAAACTTTGCTATCTCAAGTGTCCCGCTCAGGATAGGTTTTTTTTTTTCTGTTGCCCATGTTTTCGGCAGCATAGCTTAAATATCTAGCTAAGAGCACCCAAAATAATTTACATGAAAACAGTGTGACCTGTAAGTCATGTCTAGACTCTGTAGCCAGCCAGAGTTCCATTCAGAGTTTGTGTCCAAAACTACACTGTCTGTCATCCTCTGCATACTCATCACTTGCCCACTCATCTTTTTTATTTTGTTGTTTCCTTCTTCTCAGGTTAGAAGAGCACCATGGTGTTGCTGCAGCACTTCATCCCTTCCCACACTGCTTGCTATGTGATTGCATAGTTTTGTCCCACTCTGTTAAAAGAGAAGTTGTTTCCTGTATGACCTTTTGCAAAGAATTTTAATATGTTTTCTTTACTGTCAGGACAAGTAACATATTTCTGAAGTATGTGGTGTCATCCAGAGGAATCTGGACAAACTGAAGAAGGGCACTTGTAGGAACCTCGTGAAGTTCACAAAGCCAAGTGCAAGGTGCACTGGGGCAAACCCCAGTGTCCCTGCAGCTGGGAGGCTGAGCAGAGGGCCCTGACAGTGCTGGTGGATGGGAGGCTGGCCACAAGGTGACAATGTGCACTTGCAGCCCAGTGAGCCAGTTCCATCCTGGGCTGCACCCAAAGAACAGTGACCAGCAGGCTGAAACAGGTGATTCTGCCCCTCTGCTCCTCTTTCATGAGACCTCAGCTGGAATGCTGCATCTAGCACAGGAAGGACATTGACCTGTTATACAAATCCAGAGGGGGGCCATGAAGAGGATCAGAAGGCTGGAGACCTCTCCTCTGAAGACAGGCTGAGAGAACTGGAGTTGTTTAGCCTGAAGGAAAGAATGTTCTGGAGAAGCAGCCTTCCAGCACCTAAGAGGGTCCTACAAGCAAGCAGGAGAGGGACCCTTTACAATGGCATGTAGTAATAGGACAAGGAGTGATGAATGAATGAAACACTTTATACAATGCCTGCTTTTGAAATTTACTATATAATGGTTTATAATAAAATAATTATTATTTACTTTTATTGGGGATCCAATACTATTGTAATAGGGATCCTTCCCATTGCAGAATTAACAACAATATTTTCTTTCAGTTTTCACTCCTTTGCTTTTTTCTCTATTCTTCATAATTCTACAGTCTGTATTTAGTATGGCCCTCCTATTTTTTCCCTTGTGATTTTCATCATTCCCTTCCACCAGCATAATTCCCTCTTTTTGTGAACACTTAACACATAAATTTTCAATACTTATTCAAATACTTATTCAAATACTTATTTCAATACTTATTTCAAAATTGCCTCCTGCAAGGCTTGAAAAGGATGCAAATTCCACCTTCTACCTATTCTAAAGGCTGCATATCTCCACTGCCCCTCCTCATGCTATAATAATGTAGCAAGTTGAGATCCCAGACTTTAGATGAATAAGGCATAATAATTACAATGTTGATATGAAATTACCTGCAAGCTTACACCTTACAGACTAACATTTCCTTTTCAGATCAAGATCCAGAAGATTAATTATGCAAGGAAACAGCCTGTAGGATGATGTCTGGCAGATGCAGGAGTCTGGACACACACAATAGACAGAACATGACATAACCTCAGAGTTTGGAGGATCCTACAATAATTAGGTCCAACAGAGCAAATCAGGGTCTGAAAGGCTCATCCTTGTCAGTGGTACAGTGCTGTGTGTAACACCTACTCAGTGTTACCTGGTAATGATAATATAATGTTTTATTCATAGTCGCTTCTGACCCAGGGTCATGGTTATTTCTTCCATGTCTGAACATCAGGCCTGAAGCCTGATGATCCCTAGGTATGAAGCTTTGTGATTTGGGAGCAACAGCTCCCAAACAACTTTTTCTCATCAGTATGCAGTAATTTTTTTTTCATTCATTTAATATTTTGGATTTTTTTCCTTCCTTTTATATAGAACCATTAATCTAATTTTTTTTCCCATTCAAATTTACTGGCCATCTTTTATCCTTAGAATTTAAAAAGTATAACTTTGAGTGGTCCTACTAATTCAGTGGGCCCAGAAAGTTAACTTTATTAAATGTGGGGGGAAAAAAAAAAGTGCCAGTTTACATGTGACTCCTCTCAGATCCCTAAGCTACAGCTACAAGAACACAAGAATCTTCTTGGCCATGGTGCCTGTATAAGAGGTAAACTGCAGCATGCCACAAAAGAGCCACTGTTCCTTGGAAGTAGTGGAGAGAAAAGACATTTCTTGTATCCTGTTGCTGAGTCAGGAGCAGCACCACACAATCAGAAAGTGGAAGATCTACACAGCAGAATGCATTTCAGAAAGTACTAGGAAAAAATATATATCTGAGAAGACACCCTATATAGCTCAGTTAATTTATTATTTATATTTTTTGACATTTTATTCTTCATTCTCTAATGTGCAAGTTACTTTCTTTAAATTCTTAAAAAGATTTTCTGACCTGTTTGTCTCTTGTTTTTTTTCCATAAACTTATATTTTACACTTAATAAAATACTGGGCAAGTAAAAACTTTCTTTATATTCTCCATGACGTCACATTAATCTTTAATCTCTCCCCTCCTATCATCCACAGTGTGTATTGCTGAGGAACATGAAGTGTGCTACAGCAGATGTTGAAACCACTTTGATCAGTGCACTTGCACTACATAACTTCCTCTGAGCACATATCTGTCCTCATTCTTTCTGACATTGCTTTAACATTCTTGTAAGATTTATTCCACAACATCATGCTTCTTCATACTATTTTTTCCTCCATATCTGGAAAAACAAACAAACAAACAAACAAACAAAAACAAAACCTAAAAACCAAAAAAACAAAACAAAAAGGCAAAAGGAATGATTACTGGACTTTTCTACTTCCTAGACCATTTTTTAAATTAGATTAAGTTCTTGTCTCATGAGGAAAGGAGATTGAACCTGAGAGCAGGAGATGAAGATGAGGTAGGGTGGTGTGTGTCTATTTTTATTTTTTTTCTGTCATCAGATCACACTGTTGCACACCATATTTAGTAGCACAACCATCTGCTTCTTTCCCCACTTCTGAATATTCTCTGAAATATAAAAGACCTTTAATTGTCTGGAACTTGTGTTTCTTCCATAAGTAGTGTTGTTTTGAGCAGCTCTCATAATGGTAAAGCAGTGCCATTTTGTAGGCAAAGACTACCTCTTAACACCATTTCCATGGGAAGTTCAAAGAGAATAAATTATTTATTACATTCAAGACTGGGCAAAATGTTCATTAAATATATATAGAGACCTAGATTCTAGCTGGAGATGACTTTAGCAATGAACTTGAGGTGTGCCAGTTATAAATATCTGACTTGACTTGCACCCGTACAGTGTATTTTTTACATGTCATTGGCTTTATCTCTATTTTTTTTTTTTTAATTTTACTTAAGGGAATCTATCTCCCTTAGCTTCTCAGATTAAAAACAACAACAACAACAAAAAAAACCAACCCCACAATTAAGCATCATTCATTTTGATATTCAAGAAATTTGAAGAAAACTGAAACCTCTTTCTTTTAAATTAATAAATATAATTCAACAACACAAAAATCTAATGTGGCACACCAAAGCAATTTGCTGCAATTAGAAATGGTGCAGATCAAATACAAGAATGGTTCTGTTGGCATCTTATGAAGCTGTTTACTTTAAAACTTGGACTGAATGCCTTGATGCCTATTTCTGATTGAAAAGTACAGCTTTGTCGTAAAGCAAAGGAACAGTAAAGGAGAGAATTGGCTGTGGTGTGTACTTGACATTAGAGTACCTGAGTTCTATTGCATAATAATTCTATTTAAGGTTCATCTGTTAATTAATTCAATCTGTTAATTAATCTGTTCAGTTAATCCAAATTCTGCAGGCATTTCAGAGAACGGTTTAGAAGTGTGAAGAATTTGCAGTAGGAATAGGAGACAATTGAATATTGATACTGAATAAATAATCATAGAAAATTACATGAACTGATGCAGTCAAGAGATGGTGATCAAATAATTTATATTGAAACTTATCAACTTCTCTGCATGATAAGGCATTATTAGAAGTCTTTCTCACTACTAAGGCTGAAGGGCCAGGCAAGGAGGAGTTTGTAGATGACAGGTGCTGGTGGTATCAGCAAAAAAACCTGGGGTCCTGCAATAGTAAAATTGAATTTGAAGATAACTTCTATCTCTTACTAAAAATTCTGTCTCCTCACAGAAGATTTATTTTCCATGCTTCAGAGGATGCCACATATAAAGGCAATACCATCCCCACAGCACTCCTCCCCACAAAAAAAAGGTACAATCAGAGCTATCAATAATAATTATTTTATTATTAAAATAAATATAATGTGTAGAACAGAATATATTTTAAAACAATTACTCCTTCAATTACAATCCTTTCTTTATATTCCTCTGTGGAAAGCTTTTGAGAAATATTGTATCTTTGAGATTTGCTCTAAAATCAGTGAGACCTAAAATATTTTATTCATACAGAACTAAAAACCTGAGTCTTCTCTTTATCTTTCAGATACAAATACAACAGTTAATTGTGCAGTCTTTATCACTGGTAATTTCACAAGCTTATGAAAGGCAATGCAGTCCATTCCTTACTGACAGATGGGGAGCAGCCAGCCCTGCCTGGTGGAGCAGGGAATAGCAAGTCCAAGCTCAACAGCTGGAAGAAGCTGAAGGTTCAGGTGTAAAGAGGTACAGAAGTGACAGCTGTAAGAAGCAGCAGTGCCTAGGGTAGGTAGGAGTGACAAAGAATGAAATGTGGTTCAAGACACTGTTGATACAGGCTTGGCAAAACTGGACTGGAGTAAGACCAGTGGAGAAGCAAAGAGCAAACTGAGAAGCTGAGGAGAGCTGTGAGGTAGTTAGTAAAATAAGTGGGATTTACATTTCAAAAAGTTATCATCCTTTTTCCTCCAACTTCATTGAAATCCTTTATCTGAGGACATATATATTTTAAATGTTGCTGTTATCTTTTTACTAGTTTGGCATCATCATGAGCTGTCTTTGTTTTAACAGTTTCAGTTCATGAATGGCAACGAAGAGTAGCATTACATTTTTCTGTACTAGTTTCATTGTTGTGGCTAAAAGTTCCCTAAATATTCAAAAGTGTGAATTCTTTCTTTTATGACTTTTAAAGAAGTATTTATTCACTTTTATCAAGAGCTGATAGATCATGAAATTCTCTTTCAAAATAGTCAAGACTTTTGTACTCTGAAACATATTTACAAAGTTTGCAAAATAAACTTTTATAATTAACTATATCCTTAAAAGTGTCTTTAAGTTGTAGTAGGTGCTTAATTTATTATTAAGAGTGCTATCATAGTTTTGTTCCTATACTTCTAATCAGTTGCAATAAATTCTCATACTGAACAGAATCTAATTCCCTTGAGGACTAAGTGGGAATTTCACAGGCTTCCAAATCCGTATGAACATGCAATTAGTTATTATTAGGATTCTCTGACCTGAATACTCTGCTTTATTGTCACTGCTCTCAAATCATTTAGCATCCTTGCTTTTACATAGAATTATAGAATGGCTTGTGTTGGAAGGTAGCAACCTTCTAACCTAATTCCAACCCCTTTGTCATGAGAAGAGATGTCTTCCACTAGAACACGTTCCTCAAAAACATATACAACTTTTCACACTTCTGTGAAAAACTCAGCTGAAAATGAAAACTCAAAAGAAGTGAGACATTTCTGCCTTACATGCAGAAATATCAAAGTTAAGATATGTGGAATGGAATATTTTGTACTCAACTTTAGAGCTCTTTACGCTGAAATTTACTCATGAGAAGATTTCTGCTCATCTTAATTTAGGAAATTATCAAGGAAACCTGAGTCATGCTGAAATAACCAATATTTTCCATAAAGCATTTTCTAGATCTTAATCTTTTAGTTAATGTTTGAAAGCATTTCAGTTCTGATTAAAGCAACATAAATTAATTTCATAACCTCTTTTTTTTTCTGATTTGAAGGGATACTTCATTGCTGAAGAAGAAGGAAATGTGCTTTGACAGTTCTACTTTATGGTCTCTGATAAAATCTCTTGTGTAGGATCTTCTGTTTAAAGTAACATGAACAGGGACTCTTCCATTTTGTGTCAGGACTGTTCTGTAACATAAATATCTTATAAAAATAAAATTTTTCCACACCATCATACGTGCAGAACTAAGGTCATATTAAAATCAAATGGTATTTATGCAAGATATGTCTTACTTTTTAGAAAGACTATTGTTTGTAATTCTGCGGGGGGATAGAATATCTTTGAATTTACAACATACTGCTCAGAATATATTTGTATCTCACCACAAAAGGATGTAAAGAAGGAATTATAGAAGATATTGCTTAGACACTTTGTTTTTCAAAATATGGCATAAAATAATACTCTATGAAAAAGTTCAGGCCAGGTTGAAACAAGAAAATGAGTCTGTGAGACACAGGAAATAAAGAACACCATTTTACAAAGGAAGAAATGTTGTCCTTCCTCGTGCTTAGCTGGTATCCAGATGAAAAGCTTTCAAAATCAGCAACAGCTACTCATCAACAAACCAACAAATGCTACTCATTTTTCATTCATACTTCACAGGTTTATGCTACCAGGTTTATGCTATCCAAGCTGAAGTTAAGCTAACCATAGCAAAGAGATCTACCAGACATGTCTTTACCATGCCTGCCTTCTCTGTGTTTCTACTCTCTGCTTCACCATGGTCACAATGCTACGTATGACTTACAAGTAATGATGAACTCAATTAAAAGGTCAAGATATATGCCAAGGCACTTTTTTTCTCTTCAGTGACAAAGTGTGTTCTAATCACCTTTATAGAGCACTCTGTGTTAGTGAAAATTAATGACATTTGCATGTTGATGAGAATTAAATAACTTAGTATTTACATGGGACAGAGATATTAAAGTTTTTCACTCCAACAGTACAGCTGGTTTGAAACATAGCTGAGTGAAATCAATTATCTTGCAAACATCAATTCCTCTCCTTCTGCAAAGTAGGGTACAAGATATCACAAATAAAAAGGCACTGAGCACTAACCTCTTCCTTGGCCACTTGCTGGGCATGCAATAAGGCTTTGCCACAAGACACCAAGAATATAATTTTGGCTGGTTTTCTTCACGCAAAACAGCGTGAGAGGCCTTAAGTAAATTACATTTCATCGTTGCCAAAGCAAATAAAGGAGCTGGTCTAAAGTGGAAGTCTTTCATAATAGAATAGTAAATAGCAGATTTCTATTTCTCCCAAGTATTCCCTCAGGAATTCATGTATGCTATTGATTCAGTTTGCTGGAATTTTGAATCTATCTGAGGTTAGCAAGGCCTGTCAATACCAAAAATGTCAGCAGGTGAATTCATTATTGTTGTCTCCTTGTATATGTATAATTTACTTAAAAAAACCAGCAGTATCTCATTTGCATGTATTATATTCAAGGTCAGCAAGTTTGCAAATAATCAGCTTATATAGGAGACATTTTATTAACAAATGTCTCCAAAAGCAAAACTAATAGCAATTTTTTGTGACACAGATTTGAGTTATTGGGTCTGAGCAAAGATCTTAAAAAAAAGCTATTATAATTGATTTCTAAAAATAGTAGCAATAAAAATCAGGTTTGCTGACTATGAAATTACAAATGTATTATACAATTCACTTCAATAAGTAGAGCAACATTACTGTGGTTTTTTACAGAAATATTCATTTAAAAACAAAAAAAAATAGTTTCTATTTGTTTTAATATTTACAGATACACATCTGGTGTGTCATTGTTTCAATTATCAGCAGTCTTACTCTCTGAGAAAAAAAAATACTGTTTAATACAGAAATGGTTGATTTTGCACCATATCATTAATTGATTTTATGGATTTTTCATTTTTAAGATGCAAATTTTACTTGTAACATTTGTTGGATTTTGCTTTCAAATCAAATTTTTTAAAGTTACTGTAAATGGTTTTCTTAACCATAGAAATAAAAGGTAAGAAGTTGTTTAATCACATTTACAACTATAATAAAGTTTAACATCTCATCACTTTACAGCCCAGTGTATTAATTAATTCACATTTTTAAGTGCAAAATTGACTGATACAGAATCTTTATTAAGTTTTTCAGCTTCATGTTCTTCTAGTTATGCTGAAGAATGCAAGACATCTTTTATCAGTCAGCCAACAAAATTGCTACTCATAATATAAAAACTGGAGCAATAGAAACATTATTTATTGGGGAACTAAACTTAAATTTTTCGAGAGATTGTTTCAGAATATATTGCTTGATAGATGCCATTCAACTGCTGTACTCAAGATGATAAAGAGGATTTGAAACTTACTGTTTTAAAGTGCAAAGAGGGAGAAACTGAATTGTTTAAACTAGGAGTGCAAGCAGACAAGCAAGGAAAGAAAGATGCTTAGAAACCTATCTCAAAACTTGCTCATTCAGAATCCAGCTCAGCTTGCTGGTATGTAACACCCTGACTCTTCTGGGGAGAAAAAGGGCACAATGATAATTCTTCCATTTGCCCAGGAAAGCCAGCATTTTCTGTTTTACTGCACACACACATTTTCTGGTTTGTTGCACACACATATGAGTACCCTTTCCTGCCAATTTCTTTTATCATTTTGTTCATTGATTTTCATCAAGATTACATTCTCAGGATGAGAAACAAGTTCTCTCAGTCACAGTAATTTCTATTAAGACTTTCAGAATCTCTCTGTTTCTATATCTATCTTACTATCTCTCCCTTCCTTCCACTCTTTTCTCTTTCTCTCCCTTAACAGTTCTGAGATTTCTCTCCTGAAGTTCTCCAATATTCACCTTCTAAGAAATCTAACAATATGCCCACTAGAATGCGACAAGGTTTTGCTCTGGAAAACTACAAATTTCTTAAGTGGGAAGGAAATAAAAAGTAAGGGGAAAAAAATCTGCAAAAGTAACAATGTATGCTAGGTTTCCGGGGGTTTTATTAGTTACATTAGAAAATACAAGGATACTTCAAGGGATGAAAATGCTAAAAGCAATGTTTTATAGACTAATTTTTTACTATGATGCTATACCTCCATTATTTACACTCACAATTAAAAGGAATATTCTTTCATAAATAGGTCCATTTCTACAACAAATGTACATCTCAGTTGAAACCTCCAGAATAACCTACTGCATGCAGGTCTCCCAATGTACATTGATTTAATTTTAATGTAGTTGATTTAGTTTTTTTGGTCACATCTTATGTGTTATGGGATCTGTAGCTTGAAGGTCAGTTGCCTGTGTACAAAAAAATGATCTGGAAAAGCTCATTCCTGAAGGTGCTTAACCCTCATTTGGTTAATAAATTCTCAAATTACCACTGTTCTTTAGGTACTTAACCTGAGCTACCACATTACAGGAACAGTAAGTGCTATAGTAACATACATAACTTAAACTCTCCTGAGGTATTGAAATAATCTAGATATATGTTTAATCTTTTCTGAAGTGGAAGGACCTGGTATTTTATCACGATTCAAACACACATAGTGCAGAGTCATGGTCATCTTGTAAAGATCTACTACATTTGTCAGGGACCCTTATAGTAAAATAGAGCCAAATGGAAGAATATCACCTCTATGTTCTACTTTTTCAAGATTCTTCCACTTGTTTAAATATGTTTCTCATCCCTTTGTACACAATGCCATCTTTTGCCATCTTATTTCAAAACTGATCTTTTTCATCTTGGCCTTTGAAAATTCTGTCCAAACTCCAAATAATATTAAATGCTAATATTACCTTATTTGCTATTTGTCATGACTTTTGACCTTGAAAATTTTTATTCTTTGCTGCCTTCTCATATGGCACAGGTTACACTGTGTATCTTTACTGTATTTTTCATTAGGAAATGAAAATTTAATCTATATGATACAGAGCATAACTGCACTTTAGAATATTCTTCATTAATTATATTCAGTGTAGGAGTAGAAAGTTCAAACATGCATTTAAACTATAACAAAACAAAATTTTACAAGTTTTTAATTTCTTCTCATAAAATATAAAGTAATGCTTTGTTATTTTACTTTTGTCTGGAAAAAAAAATTAAATAAAGATCAAAATAGAAATATAGTGTAAAGATAGTAATAAAAAAGAAATTTAATTTAAATTTAATTTTACAGAAACCTGATTGGTGATTTTAGAGCTAGAACATTTACAGATTTTGCTACACATCTAGAAAAATGTTTAGATTTTTTGGAAACATATACTTTTTTGGGAAAAAAAAATGAATGAGCACTATATCTACTTCCTATTTATTTAAAACAGCTCAAGATAATTCATCTTTTACTCCAACACTATTCTGTGTTTTCAGTCTAAATGAAAAAGAATTTTGCATATTCTACTATGTGCTACACTATTTCTTCTGACTAGAATAAACACCATTCTATCAGTTATTTGACAATCTTTCTTTGAATAACTAAAGGAGAAGGGGTGATGAAAAATAACACCAGTTTGAAACGTCTGAATCCTGGATAACTAAGAATATCTGTGAGTAGGAAGGTGAAACAAATAGAGTGTTGATGCTTCAGTGCCATCTACAACTGACATTTATCATTCTTGTTGTGGTAAGGCAAGAAAAATTAAGGACCCTTGAGAGAGTGGAGCAAGATATTGATCAGAGTTTACTAAGGTCGAAAATCTTGTACTTGAATTTGGAGTAAGTCGTTTAAAAGAGCTGTGTCAGCTCAAAGCTTGGCTTTCATGGAACACGTGAATAAAAACTAACAGGACTCTAACATGGTTTTCTAGTGAAAAAAAAAGGTGCTATACAGGGATACTTGAATTGCAGTTACAAATCTGCTATTACAGAGTGAACAAAATTGTTCAACTTTTCCCTTTTCATTTTAACATAAATTTCGATCTCATGCTATGAAGTACCTGTTGTTATAGATCTGTTCATTGTCTATTGATGCCAGATAGCCTATTCATTGTGGTTATAGATGAGATATAGAGTTAACTTACAGTTTTACCCTTCAACATGTTCCATCAGACAAGGGAAATTACATGAAATTGTTAGTGGGGAGTGGAGGAGTATGTGCATTTGCAAATTCGTGTTGGGAAAAAACCTTTCATCTGTCAACAGCTTTTATAAGGCAAACAATCATATTTAAACAAAGGACAAAACCTCAAAGAAACAAACATTCACAGAGCACTATGGTCAAAGGGATTATATATCACTTAAATACTTATCCCTAATGTTTCTTAATAGTTGTCTCTAGAAAAATTGTTTAGTCCTGAACTGCAAAATGTTTTTCAAAGGAACTCAGATGTAATTTAGGCCATATGAAACTTCTTTTTCAAAACCAAATGCTAGACCCCTCGTTTCTGTTTGTTTTCATATGCAACTGGTTGTGTTTCTTCTATTAAGAACTTACAGACAGCAAACAAACAAGAGAAATTGTTTGCATTTTCATTGATTTTATCAGCAGTAGGAGTTTCATTATTTATCTCTGTGACACAAATGCAACCCAGTGTGTTTGTTTTTAATTTAAGGAGTTAAAAGGGTTTGAGATGATTTCTGAAAAGAGTTAAGTTTTTCAAAGACTTTAAGATCTTATGTGGAAGTGCTTAAAAAAATAAAAAGTATTTCTCTAGATAGACAGAAAATATAGCTGTAAGATCTACTAATAGATCTCTATTTTGCTATGAAATAATATACTAATATATTTGGTTCATTATTAGTCTTTAACTATATCATATCTAATGTTCCAGTTATTTGAGTGTTCAAGGTATGGAAAACACAGTAAATGGTAACTAATATCAGAAAGTTTTATATATTTCTGTTCTCAGAAAGGCATCAAGAACCTAGACCAACTACCAATTATTTGAACATGATCAGCATGTTACACCAGGATGACACCAAGGAAACTTGGCTGCTAAGTAGAGTTAGCTAGTAAAAAAGCCTTGAGGATAGCACAGGATGCAGAATTCTCCCCTTTGTAAACTTAGACTATTTCACTGAAATTTTGAGAATGCAATTGGCATACTCTCATTATGTGCTGTGTTCTTCTGAGGTTATACATTTAAATTTAATGAAAAGAGCTCATTGTCAAAATATTAATATAAACTTCTAACAGTTAGATCACCACTTTTCCAGTTGAGCAGAGAATTTACACATAAAACCCAATAGCTATGTGCTCAGGAATAGTCTATGTCTGAGCTCTACTCTTTTGAGAGGTCTTGGTGAAAGAATGCCTGATTTCTGCATCCAGAGGAAATTTATGTCTGGATCCATTTTGAACTAATTGGACTCCGAAAGTCTGGATATGTGCACAGGCACAAGTGTAGCTTACTAGAGAACCTAAAACTGAAGCTGGACATTATCTAGGTAGCCTGCATCTTCCAAGGCTCAATGACAGGAAGGATAATGTTTTGGGGATTTTATTTTTAAGATCTCAGTGACAGTTCACATCCAAAATAAACCTGTTTTAGGTAGCTATGCACTAAATTTAAGAATCTAGTTCTGAAGTAATTAAACTTGTTTCAAGTTGTCTAAATGCCTTCCATACAAAGAACAAAGAAACAATCAAAAAAGGGCAGAAAATATAATATATAATTACTGGTTAAAAAAAACCCCACCTTGCTTTGAAAGAAACATACTAATCTGAAGGAAAATGAATTTACTTTTTTAAAATAAATGCAATATTTTTCTACTTGGCTCAATTTCAGCAATAATTAAAAAGCAAACAACAAAAAGGCCCAATAAACAAGAGAACCCCCACACCAAACTACATACACACATAAAACAACATAAAAACCTCCAAACTCCAAGAAAAATAAACAACCCTCAAAACAAAGTAATCATCATTTGAAAGTCATAAAATTGTAGATAATTAAAGTAAATAAAAGAGATTTTCTGTTCCAGATATAACTTACAAATTTTTTCTTCAATCAAATTGATAGCCAAATCTTATGTGCTCCTTGAGATATTTGGAGAACTGCTTTAGAATTTTCTAAAAGATGTCCTGATGAACAATCACTTGGTCTGGGGAAAGGATTGTGAAAATATGTGGTATCCATCAAAGTCAGTCCTAAACAAAGAAAAATGAAATCTAAAATATAAGATTGATTAATCGGTGACTTAGAGGGCTTAACAGCCAATTCCCACACAGGAAATTTTTTTTTTCATGTTGTTGAATGACTTTCTGCATTTTCATGCAGTATTCCTCAAAAACATAAAATAGTAAAAATTCTCAAGCTCATTCAGATAAAAAAACATTACCAGCCTGGTAATGTTCTGAGCTACCTCATTTTGTCTGTGACAAAACGTTTTGTAAATACACCTGTTTTTTCTGGTCTGCACAGAATTTTTGATTAACTTAGAAAGCTATAGAGATTCAAAATAAAAATCTATTTCTTAATAGACTCTGTGTATATATGCATTAGAAGTGGACTAAAAAAAAGTCCTATTTTTGCTCTCTTGGAGCACACTTAAAATTATTAGGATTCATTTAGGGACTAAAACTGTATATTCCTGACTTAGTTTGTTTCAGCTGGGCTGCAGATATTTGGGAGGAATCAAATACATCACCAGCAGAGCCCTGTTCTTTCACTGATTTCTACATCTAGTATCTCCCTGAATCCTGCTGCAGCTCGTGCAGTCTTTGCCTCCCAGAAAGTTCAGGATAGCTGCTCTCCAGCTAGTATTTCCTGAACTGAGATGTTGGACCCAGGAGAGGCACCCTTCAATTATTTCTTTGACTGCTTCACACTAGCAGCTTCCTATTTGATATTTCTGAGTAAGGTCTGGGAAACAGGCTGTCCAGCCCTCCTGCTCTCTTGGCTAGATGGGGAGGACAACTTGCAGGGAGATGTAGGAACAGTTTATCAACCTCTGTTGGGACCTAATCCAGCATAGCAACTCCACCAGCTACTCTGGTCCCCCTCCTCTGCTTTGTTTTCTCTTTTTATCCCTCTGTACTCCACTTTCAATTACTCTTTTCACTTTTATGTTTGCATACTGTGCAAGTTGAAACTTATTTCTGTGTCTGTGATCTCTAAATGTGCAGGAAATTTAGCTGCCAAGACCTGTATGTCTACAATAAATAAAAGGCTAAAGAACTCAGACTGTCACAGCTTGAAAAGCTGGGATATAAAAGCCCTGCAAGGCCTGGGCTGACAAGGTTGCAAAGCAGAGTAGAAAGGACTTCTGTACAGGGCTTGTAATGATTGCAGAGTCTGAAAACATTAGATGCCAAAGCACATGGAGCTGGGATAGATGAAACAGGGTGAAAGAAGAAGTCAGGAACCAAGACAAAGTTGCATTGTTTCTTTTCTCTTTTGAATAACACTACAACAGGTAGTGTACTTATTCAGTCTTGTCTCTGCTTGCAGAAAAATGACTAAGCATTACCCTCGTGTTTGTGTTAGTGCCAGCACTTAGGGTGCCATACTCACAGACAACCTCTGTTTTCCTCAGCATTGCACAGGAGCACAACAAGAAAACACAACCAGAAAGGACTAGCAATAGCATGGCAAGAGGCAAGTCTCACCAATTTTCAAAGAATCAGGACTATCTACATTTTTAGAAACCCATGGCACTCATTTGTTACATAAGAAGAATGCGTTATTTTTAATTTTTTAATTTTTTTGTTTGGTTGCTTTTTTATGACTATCAATTCCTCTCCACCATTTCTCTCTGACCTGACATCAATTACCATCTGCAGTAATATCCTGACCACTATTCACATGAAGTAACATGTTATGTGGAATGATGGGCAAGTATTCACACAGAGGGTGAAAAGATACTTTGTTTTTAAAAAGCAAGCATTTGCTAACAACATAATGAGGAATTTTTATAATGACCTTTTCTAACTGAAAACACAATAGAGTTGCCAGGAAACTTCCATGGTTTGTCTGGCATGCCAAATACAGGAAAAACTGCAGTAACAGAGAGCACATAATTTGTTTCTGCCTCATGCCTTGTTCTAAGCCATGGCATTTTTTCTGCCTTGAAATAACACTTCAGATCCTCTAACTGGTGAAGCTCAAGAATCATACCTTACTTTACACTCAGTTTTAGTGAGTATAAAATTTCAGTTTTCAGTATCACTGTAGAAAAAAATGTGTTCATCATGCCAAACATTTTGGTCATCTGCTACAGATAATCAGGAATATGGAGTATTCTTCTATCTCCTTCATTCTGAAATGTGTGTATTTGGCAAAATAAGGGTTCTAAGTGACCTTGATTGGCTGAGAGACATAATAGCCAGATCTCCACTTTCATAGCCTACTGGCTGGAGAGGAGAGCCATGTTTTAAAACTAAAGTTGCAATCACATTGAGAAAAAAAAAAAATAAAAAATGTCCTAAAAATATAGTATTTTTTCTGGAGATTTTTTTAAATAGGAGAGAAAGAAAAAAAACACCTAAACCCCACCCCCCCCAAACCAAAATAACAACAACAGCAAGAAAACCACTTCCCCCAAAAATAAACAAAAAAACCCAACCAAACAAAAACACACCTGCCAAAACCAACAACCAACCCTCCTCTCTCCAAAACAGTTGTATTTCTATTTATCTATGAACTTCAAATGTTTCTTGTGACCTTCAGGATGAATATTTTAATGCTTTACATTAATGAACCTTACAATAACACAAAGCTCAGATGTCTCCCGAATAAACAGTAGAACAGCTGTACCAGATAAAAAGAGAATAACCACTAAAATAGCTATCAGGTAATAAGGTGTTAGAGATAACAAAGAAGTCTAATAGAAAGTTGAGAAAATTAATTCCTAACACTTGGATTCAGTTATTAAAAACATTTAAAAGGATAAATTAAAAAAAAACCCAATAGACTTAACACTGTTATTACAAATACTCATAAATAAGTAAATTACCATAAATGCTGCTATAACATTTCATAAAGCAATATCTAGAAAGATCAGTAAATATTTATAATGGAAAGGATTTGAAATACTCTTTTAAAATCTCATTGTTGTTGTCTGTTACTTTGTGAGAAGATAACGAGTCCTTTGAGATTAATACAAGGTAAACCAGGGAGGAGGGGCTGCTTCAGAGATCAAATCACTCTTTCCTGTTGACCTAGTTAGAGTTGACTTCTCAAAAATAGGTTTGTTCTCTAACCCTGTCACATAACCCTCAGTGCAAAGTAAAATAGGAACAAATTCAATTAGATGGGGAAAGAAATTCACTTTTGTTACACTGTGTTCTTTATAATGCACATGGAAAAAGAAACTTAGAATTCCCTTATTTCAGATAAGAAAGAGAAATTGCAATGTTACCTTTATACAGTCTTCATAATACAAAGCAATCTGTTTTTCAAGTGAAGTGCATAAAAGATGGAGGAATTTGAAGGTTTTTTAAAATACTCCAAGAACCACAGATGAAGTTTCTCTAAGCTTCAACTAAATTTGTTTTGATATACGAGTCTCAGTTCAGTCTTGGCTTTCTGTTCATCTTTCTCTACCAGTGCAAAATGTAAGTTAAGTGGATATAAAATGCAATAAAATCAGACACAGCCCTTTATACCTACTGTACACTCAATCTGTTTTATCTCAGCTGACAACAAGGCACCTTCCTGTCTTCTATGCAGAAATTTGGAAAAAGTTTTTTTATTGTACTAATAATTTTTTTTTTTTTGTTTTTGCTGTCTTTAAAGCACTGGTCATGAGGACTTATGGAAAAATAGACTTTATGTAGCAATACAGATTTCTTCAGAGAAATCTGCCTCATTTTATATTGTACTCTGTTAGTTGTGTTCTGCTTGTGATCTGCCAGAAAGCCCTTACAGATAAAGGAGAAATATCAATTATGCTAAATGGAAAATTAGTTGGATAATAAAAGTGCAAAAGACCAAATAAAATTAAAATTTGGCCAAAAAGACAGTAAGAACATCTCTTCAGGATTAATTTGGTATAGACTTTTACCCTGCTGGCACAGACGGGAGAAGTGAAGTCATTCCCTAAGGGAAGGTTAGCCATGAGCTGGCGACCCCAGCACAGGCCATGCTACACAGGTTCTGACCAAAGCCAGCTTCTGGAAAGTGGGCCAGCAACAACTCCAGACTAGGGAAAATGAAAAAAAACAGATCTGAAGTCCAATTCATGGGGTTCAGTCACGACCAGCAAGAGACAGGTCCAAAGACAGGCTTGGAACCAAGTCACAGTGTACCTCAGGAAACAAGGCTGGGGCATGAAGTCACACAGCAAGGAGAAACAAGGCTGGGGACAGGCACACCTTGGGCACAGGTCACCAAGAACTGGCTGCCCAGGACTGAACTTAGCTGGGCATCCTAGGTGCATGGGCCAGGGTGTGGGTGGACAGCCCTGCAGGTTCCTTGTTGAAGTCATTAATGACTATTGGTGTCTTTATGGCTCTGAGAGCTGAAAGGGGTAAAAAGACAGAGTCTAAATGCTTGGGTTTAATAGAATAAAACAAAAAACAACAACAATCAACCAACCACAAGAGAAGAATGAACTCTCACAAGAATAATCTACAATATTTTCATACAAAATAGTTTAATATAACCCCTACTTTTTTTTCCATTTAATCCTATTTGATACACTAAATCATACTTGATCAACTAATGAATTCAGTAATAAACTTTGTATCATCAGGACTGTTTCAGTGAGTACAAATTCTTCAGGGATTTTCATGCTGTAGAGGAACAACCTAAATGTATTTTCTAACTGCAACCAAAACTGAACTTCTTAAAATATTTTTGTTCAACAAAAGCAATGAAATGCTAAATTTACACCAATTTATATCTAATAACATCTTGGTATTTTTAATAAGAGACATTTCTTTGCTGAATTTGTATTATTCCTAAAAGGCTGGTGAAATCTATACTACTTTTTGAACATAGAAAACCCATGCTGGGAAACATGCTTGTCTTATATCCCACAATCACCTGCTCTGGGACTCAGTGATTGGTGTGTGGAATGAAGTTCAGTCTCAGCAAGTTTGTGTACAATTTGCTTGCAAGAGCAAGCAATTTGCTGGAGGCTGCTCTTCACAGGGACCTGTTCACACTGGAGCCGTGATCTGACAGGAACCTCCTGAAGGTAAATAAAAACACATGCAACATTCTTCATCCAGGTTGGAATAACCCTGGGCAAGCAGTAGAGACTGGGTGAGAGTTGCCTAGAAGGCTGTTCTGCAGAAAGAAACCTGGGATCCAGGTGAAAAATAAGTGGAAAATGTCCCAGAAATGTGCTCTTGCTGTGAGGGAGGTCAAATGCATCCCAGACTGTATTATTAAGAATGTAGTCAACAGAATAAGGAAAGAGATTTTACCCCTATGTTCAGCACTTCTAAGACTCCATTTGGAATCCTGTGTCCAGTTTTGAGCTCTCCAGTGTCAGAAGGATACGGGCATACTAGAACAAGTCCATGAGAGACTGCCCAAAGACTTAAATTCTGCAGCACAGAGTATGCAAGGACAGGCTGAGAGAACTGGGTCTTTTTAGCTTGAAGATAAAAAAAAGCTCAGGAGACCAGATATGTATTTATATATCTACAGCTACCTGATCAGAGAATAAAGAGAAAATGGGGCTATACTCCCCTCAAAGGTGCACAGTTCCTTGTTCCTGGGATAATTAATTTCTGGAAAATACTGATTAGATAGTAAGGTGGGTTTGTGGTTTTTATTTTTGTTTGCGTGTGGGTTTTTGTCTTTTTTTAAATTAAAAAAGCTGGTTATACTCTCAAGAAATTCTGAAATCTCTTTCTTTGGACAAAGCACTGAGCAACAAACCTAATAAAAACTTCTCTGAGTCAGGGTCGGGACTAGAAAACCTCCACTGGTCTGATACAACAAAATAATGGTTGTATGATTCTATATACATTATTTTTAATTTGACTATGTTGAAAAAATGACAATCTGATCTAAAGACATAAAAAGTCAGAAGACATAAGAAGAAAAATTATAATGTATAACAGACTATACTTAGTGCATAACTATTTATCCTTAACAAATCTTAGTCAATGTCATCTCTGAAGTAACATTCATAATGTAGTTGAAATTCTGAGTTATGATTTGTGAACCTGACTAGAGAGGAAAGAAACATCAATGAAGCATATGCACAGTTACATAGATATATAAACACTAATTATTTTACAGAAATAAATACACAGATAAAAAAGAAAAATCTCAATCCTTATGTATGTGGATAGGCATTGTTGATATTGTAAATATGAAAGTCTATATGTAGCCACAGCAGTCTTCAATACTATATGATTAAGACTTAATGCAATACAGGCAAAAAGGACAATTGGAGGATATGAAGAAATGAACAGGGCAAGATATTAACACTGATAGAGTAAGAAGGATATTAAAATGTGCCATTCTGAAACACAGATAACAGGACACTAACATTATGCTGAAGTATTGAACTGACTTGTAATAAGTTTAAAATCATAATGTATCATAGAATGGAATGACAAAAACACCAATTTCACATCTTCTCTGGATTTAAGGCATTTTCTATTGATGATTTCTTGATTAACATATTCCTGAGCCTAAAAATAAAATATTTTCACATGAATAAAAGTAATCAAATTTTCCAAATAATAGTGCTTGTGTTGCATTGCTAATACATTAGCTTAGATCATAAAAACCCTGAAAACAACTATGTGCCAACAAAGTTGCTTATTCTAACATCACCACCTAAAATACCCAAAGTGACACCCAGCAGGTGTGACAAGAAATGTGTCCCAGTACTGAATAAGTAACAGAACTATTAATGACAATTGTACATTCTTATTAATCATGAGCATCTGAGTACTCCCAGATCTCACATAAAATGAAGACAATAAAAAGTAGCAGGATGAGTCTATCATTGAATTATTCTGAGGCAGGGGAAAAAATCTCAAATGTAGGTATATCATGTGTATCCAATAAGGTTTGCAAGATCATACCCAAACTGATAGCTGCAAATGGAACTGCAGAAACTTTTGGGAGCCAGGGGCTTTTGCAGCTTTAAAAAGGTCAGGGAAAGCCCCCTTCATGCTTTTGACACAGTGAGATCATCAAATCAACTTCCACATCTAGTCTACATTAGGAAATAAGATTTCCCTCAATGACTCAATAGATATGTACATTAATGAACATGTTATATTTTCCATTGAATAAACATAGATCATTTATCAAAAATTATTTTGTATATTATACTGATATGTTTTTAGCAAAACATTAAACATCATGACAAGACTAACCTGAATAATTTCATACTTTTCAACATTGCCCACAATTAAATTTCTTGTAAAAAAAAAAACCCAAAACAAAACAGAACAAAAAAACCCAAACTTGAAAGTTCTCAGACTTTCCCTTTAAAAATATGCTTGCAATAATTAGGGCAAAGCAGAACAAATTATACCTTCCATAAAGCTTTATGTTAGTTTTCCCAAATTCACTTTTACCTGTTTTTTAAAAAAAAAAAAAAAAAAAGTTACTTTAATTCTTCACTGAAATAATGCATTTTAAAAAAAATTGTATGCAATTAGAAAGTTTTCCCTCAAAAGATTAGCACAAGTTCTGTTGGCAGAAGAGTCCTTAAATTCAGCTGTAAGATGCCCCAGCAGAATTACTAACACTCTTTGCCTCAGCAAGGTCAAGTAGGGATCCTCATTCATATTTAAATTCCAGCTAATATTCAGAGAGAGAGTTTTGCATCATATTTTCCAGATCTAATTAATAACATCTGGACAGCTGGGAACAGATTGGAAAGTGCTAAATGTGCAACAGCTAAGAAATTCATATGCCAGATGAGAGAAATAAGGAATGGAGTACAAGTACTCAGAAGAATAGAAGACATTTTTCATTAAAGAACTTCTTGCTTTGTTTCATCCCAAAACTATGAGGAAGTAGAAAAGGGAAATACAGTAAAGCAAAGGGGAGATTTAGGTCCTGATCCTCCTCTGACACCTAGCAACCAGGCAAAGGTTGCCTATCCTTAGCAAAGGATACTTGGAAGAAGTAGCAAACTACATAACTGCTAAGTAGGAAAACAAAAAAAGCTTAGTTAAGAAGACCAAAATTTTGATCAATTAGGAAAATTAGAGCTATTCATAACTAAATTCAATTAATGGGTTCTCTTGAGGGGATAAATGCGAGTGAGGAAAAACTAATTCTGTGAAATAGGAAAAAAGAGGAAAACATGAGGTGAATCCCATCTCCTGCTTTCATACATCCATGGCACCCCTTTACTGCTTTATCCAGACTCCTTACAGAGCCAAAGCTGACTCACTTTCCTCTGTTTACCAACCTGCTCACAGTTTACCTTGCAGGTCAAACAAGTGATCCAAAACTTATGGAGATCCTGTTCTGACCTCTGACCACATGGATGAATTCACACAAGAAAAATAATACCAGCAGCATTTTGAAAGTGGTACTGGTGTAACATCAAGTAAATTCACAGAGAAAATTAAGGCTTATTGTTCTTTTAATAGAGTCTATGAAAAAGATTAAGCTTATCTTAGGCTGCATTAAAAAACCTTAGCTAGGAACTCTGAGCAAACAAACAAAACAATCCCACAAATTAAAGCTTAAAGTTTGAATCAAATCTAAAAGACTATGATGCCTCTTATGTCAGAGGTGTATATTTTAATTACTGACTATCTACATGTAAAAGCAAGAACTGTGAAAGTTATGTGAAGCTCAATAATTTACATGCACCACAGGCATATAAAGGAGTTAGTGCTGCATCTCAAAAGAAAAGCCACTGTCAAACAAATAGTCATTATATTTTCAAAACTGACAAAGAGGCTCATCTGTTTTAATGTTCTGTGACTTTGAGTTGTATTTTTCCAGAATAAAAATGGCAGTATCTCCCTTTGCACATACCCAATAAAATTTTTGGAAACTGACGAGAAGCAAAAGTGTGCAGGCTTTGGGTGTCTGCAGATGTAAGTAATGAAAGAGTTAACCTGCCAAGATTAGTTTGTATATAAACAGGATAAATTCAATCATGCAGAGGAATGGAATCCATACAAAATGGAAAAGAATTACTAAAGGGAGAAATTCCATCACCAGACAGGACTGCAAAGAATGGGAAGTCAAAAAAGAAGTGAATAATAACCGTCTAAATGAAAACTGTCATAGGACATGCAGGACTTGCACAGGATAAGATAAATGATGGTGCATTTTCTCAAATAAAATGAACCTGTAAATGGTCTACTGAACATCACACAAATGTTAAAAGGAAATATTCAGCCCATTGCTGGAGGATTTGTCTGTACAACTAATACAATGGAAGGCTGGATCTCTGGTAGTGCAATGATGACAGGTGGTTTCCTTTCATAATAGCTAAAATATTGTGATCCAGTCTAAAACCACTATGAAATGCAATGCATTTTATTGTTTTGCTGCAAATAATCCCTGGATTTGACCTGAAGTCACATCTCATGACATCTAAAAGTTCCTCTATATAAATCTCAATGGCTTTTGTGTGGAGAGTATAAGAAGCAAAGAAACAAAAGTCAATCATTCATTACAGGGGAAAGTAACCCCACCCCCAAAGAAAACAGCCAACTTCATATAAATCAAAGTTGCAGCAGAACAGATCAAATGCTGTAGAACCTTGTGATTAGGCATGATATTTTTTCAAAATTGTATTACACCAGAAAACATGCATTTCAACATAAGAAATATACCAGGTGTACTCAAAGTAAATGGCTTCATTCAGGGAACAGTTTCAGTTATATTTTACAGACCAAAACCAATGCTACCATTCTCCAAGAAATGTAGTCTATTGAAATCCAAGAAGCTATAGATGTTAGTAAAATTTCATAAATAATGCTTTGAACAGAGGGGAACAGGATGCTGAAATAAACTAATCCAATGGCATCAGTTAATTGAAGATAGCAAAAGATTTGTTGTCACAGCAATATCTCAGTGTTGTCTACTTAAGAAGATGATGAAGAGATCACCTGAGTGGAAAATAGTGGCAGTTTTCTTTTATTATCTGCAGGTGTGTTTGATAAGGGGTGAAAGAGAGCCTTTTCTTTCACCACAGCATTCATTCTGTTTCTCAGTAGAACATGATATAATACCTCATAAAAATTTTTACTTCACCTAGTTTTCCTATGAAGTCTGTGCCTTACATAATTTTAACACTGTAGACTGAAACAATAATATTTCCTGATTTTTAAATACCTTGATAATACTAAAATGGCCTATGTGTAAGAGTTTGCTTTTGTATAATATTTTAAAAATATATTTCTGTGTATTAATTTGATCACATGGAAAAGAGTTCTAGCTTTTCTAAAGGTCTTTTTCCATCTTCAAATTCCAGCAGTATTTTAGCAGATGAAATACATAATTGCAGATTCTTTCCTAGTTTTAGTCAAATGGATATAAACCAATTTTATTTATTCACTGAGGCATAAACAACGTTCACACTTTTACTTTATATATTACTGCTATTTTAATATACTATAAAATAAAAACAGAATCTTAGAGGTAAACACAGGAAAAAACTGTTCTTTTAAATATCATAAGTTCATGGTAGTGCAAAACTGGTTTTTCTTACTTTTCCAGCTCATTTTACAATACCAATCTTTCAAAAGGAATTCATAATTCCATATGCTCTTAAAGAAAGAGACATGCAGGTCTTTACTCCCTGTGCTCCATTATACTCTACTCATTGTTTTTTCCTCAGAGTAGGAAACTGATCAGAAATAATTTTTCCATCTGTGATGGTTTCGTTTGCAGCTTTTCCTCAGGTAATGAAAATTTGCAAAGGCACAAGTAACAGAGCAGGGAAGGAGTAGGACAGATCATTCTATTGGTTGCTGTTTGATTGGTGTTGTTTTACAATACCTTAAAATGTATGGAAGTCACTTCCTTAGATGTATAGTCATACTGAATGAATAAGTTGGAATTGTGTAAGACTTGCAAAAGTAAAGACATGCTGTTTTGAACCATGAACAAGTGCAAAGATCTAAAATTTGAGGGTAGACTATTTCAGTTTAAAACAAGTGTTGTACTGCAAACTTGAAAAGTGCCACTGTCTTCTGAAAGATACTGAAGACTTGAAATAGCCTTTTAAATTATAAGAGGAGCCTTTAAGAATCACTCCACACCATTCTGTTCTGAACTTATGCCTTTACAGTGTCAAAAGCCTACTGCAGTGGGGCAGTGAGTAATTTTATTTCTTTTTATTTCTTCTTCCTTCACCCCACATCCAGGGACTCTGAGAGTATATGATGTGGTTCATATCACAAAATTCCCTTTTACAAAAAGGGGGACAGGACTTTAGTATTTAGTCTTCCAGTTATTACTGAGTCCAGACACTGTAGAATTTTGATGATATTAATATATTATTTGCAGAACTTTAGATTGTGTGCCATTCTAGCAAAAAGGGAAAAAGTTAACTGAAAAGGGTATAGAAAAGAAAAATGAGCCAAGGTTGTGAAGCAGCTTATGCTAGGTCAGAGGACTGAATGATAGGAAAAAAAAAATCAGATTGGACAAGGCAATATGAACATGAAGCTAAAGGTAATTCATCAGATTAGGAAGTATTTGTGGAACACTAGTGGACACTACTGTGATACTGAAATTACAGACAGAGCAAAAAATATAAATAAATACTACCTGCAATAGTGAGGTCAAAGAATGCTTTTTTTGGAGACAACTTCATCCTTATGGCACACTTTGTGCATTGTTAGGGGCAAGTTCTGATCTACAGCCTCAGCCATTGCATGTTTAAGAGATGAAGAAGCACAGATCAATTTGACCCTTTTTGTTTTCATTTCTGTGAAATGAAAATACATTAGCTCTGAAAACTGTTTATATCTGGTGTTGCAATTGCTTAATCAGAAAAGCTTTTTCCTCTGATGAACTAGTTGTTAGAGGCAATACTTCCAAACAGTCAATAGAAAAATTGAGCCAAATGCTTCTGTGGTGATGTTAGTCCTTGGCTCCCATACCATGTCCCTACAGTAAAGTGCTCTACAATTAATTACAGTGTGCAACCCCCACAGCACGAGGCATGATTAGAATTGAGTGCTGGAGCTCTCCACAGCTGATGTGATTCTGCTGCATGCATCACCACCACCCTACAGTGGCTATTTGGAAGCAACAGCCTTGTCATTGTACTTGCACAGTGCAAAGGCATGTACTGTTGAGCATAACACAGAACTATGATGTAATTCTGCATATGTGTGGCACAAATGCTTGTCTATAAGAGCATTCAAAAAATACTGTACTACTAAGAAAAAAAAAATAAAACCAAACAAAAAATGTGTGTCTCTAGAAAGGATTCTGCTAGGCTCTTTCTTAAATGTAAGAGGACATGATCAACCATATTCTCTAACCTGAAGCATCCTAAAATTCCCAGTGTTGATGGCTTAGGAATTTGTACTCACAACCAGTGGCAGAGGCAGCTCTAACTCTACCTGTTTTTCTCCTCTGCTTGTGTTACCACAGATTTTTAAAGGAAATGAAAAATACTTCTACTTTGGCAGTGCTGAACAAATGTAGAGAGAGAAGGGAGGGGTAGGTGACAGTTCTTGTTTCTCCTTAAAATTTGAATTCCTCAGGAGAGCAACATATTTTATTTTAAAGAAGCAAAGATTCTTGCCTCCTAATATTCATAGTTAAACCCAAAAAATGTGCCATTTCTGTCTACATTCTAGGTTAGAAGCAATGCTAAATTAACTTTATAACTGCTATTGTGTTGTGGGCTGCCTAGCACTCAGTGTCACAAGCCAACACCCCACTGTGCTAGGCATCCCAAACAATGGACAAAAAAACCTGTCTTGATGCCAAAGAACATTTCAGCTGAACAGTTTAGTTCAGAGAAAAAGAAGCAGGAGCCAAATGTAAAGTTCAAATATAACAGTATGCACTATCTCAGCTAGTTTCCATGCCCATCTGTGTGTCCTGTTTTATTTTTCTTCTGGTTTTCAGCTTTAGAATGCACCTTGTCGTTTCACAGCAAAGCCACAGCAATCCGAGGAAACATGAATATAAGCAGAAAAAATTCTTTGGAAATGCTTGGCTCTGGCACAATATTTACTATTTTTTTTTTTTTCAAATCAACCAGAAGAGTAAAAATAAAGTTTAGAGAAAGAAAAGTCCTCACAGAAATGGTGCCTTTAGTGATTTTCCATATATCTGGCAACAATTAGAAAGTTATGTTAAGTATACAGGAGGTGCCACAATGCTCAGCCCTGCTTCTGTTTTTTAAGTATGCAAGCTCCAGTACTCTGCACCATTGGTCTGAAATATGTTCGTTGGCTTATACACAATCTGATGTCAATGAAACCATCACAGAAGAGATGAAATGGGCTTGTAACTACACTGACCAAACATCTCATGCAGAGGATACACTATGAAAGAGAGGGAGAGAGAGACTAGAGAGAAGGATTACAGGGTAAAAACAATTCAGGTGTGTGGGTGGGAAGGCAGCAAGACAAGTTCTGTGAAAAGTGAGAGGTGCACTGCTCCACATCCCTCACCCCTGGAGCCTCTAACCCAGCATGGCTGTCAGCCACTGGCACACCTGAAGCAATACCCCACACCTGGCCCTTGAGCCCCAGCCTGGCCACAGAGTGCTGATAAAACCAAAGCCCCACCTAGGAGGAGGTGGCCACAGGAGGCTGGAGCAGATAAAAAACAGAGACCCAGGTTGCTGTGTCTCTGTTGTCCCTGGGTTTCAATGCAGGTGAGACCACCCTGGATCCAAAAGGTGGTAGCTCTATTTTGCTCTTATTCTTTCTGTTTCTATGCCTAACTTCCTCTTCTTAAAATGTGGGCAATTTATATTTGGATGGGTTAGAGTTTGCTAAGTTAATGTTTTATGAAAAGATTTATTTTAATTGAAGGATTTCTTTAAATTTTGCCAAGTTCCTGGGTGTGGTGGATTGACCATTGCTGAGCACCAGGTGCCTGCCCACTAAGCTGCTCTGCAACTCCCCTTCCTGGCTGGACAGGGGAGAGAAAATAAGATAGCAACTAGCTCTTAGGTTGAGATAAGATAGTTTACTGAAACAAAAATTAAAGTTTGTGCATGTATAAGCAAAGAGGAAAAAAGCTTTTTCTCTACTCCCCATTCTCAAGTGATGTTCAGCCACTTTTTGGGAAGCACAGCTTCAACGTGTGTAGCAGTTGCTTTGGAAGGCAAATACTGTAAGTAATGAATGCCCCTCCTCCATTGCTTTTCCTTCACTTAGCTTTTAAATCTGAGCTGACATCACAGGGTGTGGAGCATCCCTTTGGTCAGTTCAGGCCAGCTGGCCTGGCTGTGTCCCCTCCCAGGCTGTGATGGGGGGAAATGCTGAGAGACAGCACTGCTGCTGTGCCAGCCCTGCCCAGCAGCACCCAAAGCACTGCTGTGTTAGCAGCACCTTCCCAGCTACCAGGGCACAGCACAGCTCCGTGAGGGCCACTATGAGAAAATTCTATGCTAATACACTGTTCTTCTAAAGCTTTCAAGCTTGTTTTTTTAACTTCTGAGAGCAATGTCACATTTCTTCTATGCCCCTAACTCAGGGAAAGGTAGTACCTTAAGCCCCTTTCAAATAAACTCACCAAGCAAGGCCTGGGGCTTTATAGAGGGTGGTACTCTGCAGGGATACCAAGTCTCTAAAACTTATAAATAACTATGAACAAGGACATGTAAAGAATAAAGTATATTTATCCATATTGATGAAATGTGTATATTTTTAAGGCAGGCATGAGATTTATGTATCATTTCAAGTGTAATCTGCAGTATACTCATATTGATAGAATTGCTTCTCATGGAAGTAGCTATGCTATGCAATGGTTTCTGTGGAGTAAAAATGCTTTTAATGTGATCTAAAATTGTCTTTCTAGGCTGGTAAAATCAATCTGTGGAGGGAAAATCAAGTCATTTACTTGTAACTATATGTTCATCATTCCAGTTTTGGGGCAGAAGGGTAGGGAATTTTTTTTGTTATTCTTTTTTTGCTTGTTTTTAAGACGCACACATGATTGTCAGTCATAGTAATCACTAGATAGGTCACTATCTCTAATTTTCTGAGTAAGAGAACAGTGTGACTAAAACTTTCATAAACCAGGCTTAGGGCTGAGTCAGCTACCACTAGGAGTTCTGGTTCTTCTTCTTTCTCAGATTTCCAGTGAATGCTCTTTGTGCTCATTGTTAGCCATGCCATTAGCTTGACCTCCATTGCACCACTTCAGAGAACTAACTGAGAGAAAGCAAACCCAGATTTAAAGGAGAGCTGGCAGCAGGGAGGAGTGGGAATGCACCTGGGATTTGTAGGTAAATCTGTGTTTATACACACAGTGTCAGGGAACAGCAAGCTGGACTGCTCCCTGGGGATGTGGGAAGAGAAGGGGGCAGGAAACATGACAGCACAGAGCTGGTGAGAACAGAAACAGCTCCTGTTAAAGAATCCAGTGCACATCAGATAAAAGCAAGATAACAAGTTGAGGAAACCAAGGTAACAGTTCAGGAATGGGGCACTCCTATGGCATGGCTGGAGTGGGGACTGCTGGAGTTGGTCTGGGATGCAATGGGATTCTAGGCCATGGGCAGGGCTGGGGAAAGCCCTGGGGAGACTGACTAGGTGTGGTCAGACTTGGGAATGCCTGGACATATGTGAGCAGGGAATGTTTCCTCTCAAATGTGAGGTTTGGAAAAGCTACAGTTCACAACTTTTTACAAGTAATGAATGATGAGGCCAAAAAAAAAAAAGAGCAAGTAATGTGGATTTTCAGAAACAATATTTAATTTGTTTATCTCAACCCTAATTAATTTCTTGACTTTGGAGAATTACTTGTATCTTGATTTGAAACACAATATGCTCAAACACTGATATTGTATCCCCTGTTAGACTTCTACACTTAAAGTGTTTCACATACAGATCTTTCTGGACCAGTGAATTGCTTGAACTCATGCTCTTCTTCCTCTCATCCATGTTTGAAGCTATTTAGTACCCATGACTGCATCACAAATTCACAATTTGGACTATCTGGAGAATATAGAATAATTTCTTTTGGAGAATAAGTAATAGTTCACGCTACAGATGTGATTCTAAAGGCAACATTTTATGTTTAAAAACAAATAAAGATATTTTAAACAGCTTTTCAATGACACTTTTTTGGTGTTCCTGTACTGAAAATGCACTTGTGATTTCCTTGGCTATTGCCTGAAGTAACAATCCAGTGTTGTCTGGGAGATAAGGTTCAAATCCAAATGAAATGGAGACACTGAAGCCATTTTGTAGATAACATCTTGATTTGCAGGTTTACTACACTGAAAGATATCACCCATTGTATGCCTTTTTGATGCAATATTTAAGGTCTGTCTTCATTTTCATAGGTTCAATTTGTAACTTCATTTTCACCCTATCCAAACAAACTCATAGTTAAATCAAAACAATACTCTTATTTGCATTAAAATTCACTCATGTAATCCAATTTATGCTGGTAAAAACATATACATAAAAATGTGGAGAAATATTTTTTTATTATCAAAGGAAGTTTGAGTTAAGCTATAAAATTTAAGTTGAAGAAAAATAACAGATTGATTAACAATGAACAGAGAGAGAAATTAGTTGCCTATTGTGTGACATTATTTTTACTCAGTTTAAAGGTTAATAATAAAAATTATGGAAATAATAAGCAATGGAAAATAAAATTGGGGCGTTCTAAATGAAGACTTTTTTGTTATATTTACTGGCTTCTACTTTCTATGCAATTGATTTGAACCAATTAAAAAAAGTATTAACACTCCAGTGAGTTTATAATAATTGAATCTAGTAAAATGAAACCTATTAAATAATTTTATTAAGCTACAAGCCATATAGGGTATATTGTAAATGTCAGTCTAAATCACAATAGCATTGTAAACCAAAGAAAACAGTCTTTAGCACACTTTAATCAAAAAGGATGTATTTGTTGCCAGATAACTTGAGACACATTCAGAAATAAATTTTTTAAAATTCACATTATACCAAGCAATGAATCAAACCAACCACATATTGTATAGGATGTAGTGAATATTGCAGTACTGTAGATGTAGATAAACCTTGTACAACATGTATTGTATGCTTTACAGTTACAGAATCTCAGGAAGAGATAGCCCATATATTAGTGAGCGTATCAACTTAAGGTTTAAAAATGAAAACAAGAGCAAAAAGTGTAGCAGTTTTATTCAATTTTTTCAAGGTCTCTGAGGAATGAGTAATGAATTTTTAACACAGATAACATCTATTCTGCTATTTTGCAATTTTTGTGTGCGCTTAATAGTTTGGAACAGAAACACAAAAAAATTCAGGCAGGATACGAGGTAGGATTTTCTGAAAAAGAAGAATCTGGATTCACCTGCAGGCATCAGAAAGGATTCTGAGGCAAGAAAAGCTGTGTCTGGGAATAATTTGCAGACTATGAAGACAAGAATACAGCCATTCACATTCCCCTTCACACATCCTCAGACTGTGCCTTGTCTTGAGAAACAGGCCACCAGGCTGGCATAAAATAGCATCTGTAAGATGTTGATGGAAGGTCAAAGGTCTTGGGAACTCTTTGAAAATGTGAAAGAAAAAAATTAATCAATTTTAATTTAAACATTGTTAAGAATTTATTTCTTTCCCCCACCCTGTTTAAGAAAGATGCAAACTGTCATTTCATTTTCCCGTATGCCATTATATTCACTATGTTTCAGAACAGCTTCCCACTTCTATGCTCTGAATCTCTAGTGCACCTCTGAGTGATATTTGAGGCACACCCAAGATACTGTCTTTATACCATTTTATTTTTTCCCCCTCATGTGCCATGGGAAATATAATGGAAGTTTACCTCCAGTTATAATCTAATGTAACAAATCATGGGGTAGTTTAAATGTTTTCTAGTACAACATGCAGCACAACTGCTGCAGTGCACCACATCCTGCATGTTCCTTTACTTTGCTCCTATAAAAAGTAAATAGCCTACATAACTCTGTAGTGCAGCAGCTAGAAATGCCTTTGGAGTCCATGCTAACTACATCTGCTCAGCAGCACCCTGGCACTTGTCAGGGTCTTCCTAAAAGTATTTGCAAGTCTAGAGGAATTTTCTTCTCACGTTCCTGAAATGTTGGATCTATCCTGTTAAGTTTTAGGAAGGGCATGCCAGCCAAAACTAAGATATTATGTTCCCTCTTTTTTTTTTTAATTCATCCATTTATCTGACACAATAGAAGAAAACCCATTTGCAAGATTCCGCTCTGTGTTGTTGACTCTTGCTGTTTGTCTTGGTTTGGGAAGACAGGTGTCTGCTAAGGAAGGCCAGAGCCTCTCCTGGAATAGAGAATGTAAACCCCCTCCCTCAGAATTGCTATAAAATTTAAATCAAGGGGCTCTCAGGCAAGAAATATGGGAGCAGGGATAACAGTCCTGAACTAGGGAAGCAAAA
>VZRH01002296.1:1808587-1830508 GCA_013397555.1 Urocynchramus pylzowi | reverse complement strand
ACAGTTCCATAGTTTTTCTAAAACTATCTAAAAAAAAAAAAAAAAAACGAGAAGAAAAAATACAAATTACTTTTTTTTTTTTTACAGATGCTAAATTGTAGATGGCAGCTTACATTTTGTATATATATATTGTATTTTGTATATCTACAAAATACACGTTGGTATGTAAGCATAGCACAGTCACCACTAATTAGTTTGCTAACAATGTCTTGGTAGTGTCCTGGCAACTCTGTCAGAGCTGAATAAACTTAAGCAGCAGGATGAAGAAAAGGGCTAACCCACATTGGACTGACATACCCATAACATTTACAAATGAACTGAGTACTTGGAAAAACTATATCATGCTGAGTTGAGGTAGATTTATTGCACATGACATTCAGTGATTAATGAAAGAATTGCTTCTGGCCTTTCTTGAACAGATGCTCAAGGAGAATACATAGAGACTACTCTTATTTTGTGAACAAACACAATTACTATTCTTGCAGTTGAGCATTATCTACTCTTTGTGACTTTCCACAGATGATATAAAGAGGTGAAAAAAGATATTCTATTGCCTTCTTATGCTGGTCACGCATAGAAATAAAGTTTATTATTCAGAGTAGTTTATAATTCTCTGACATCTTTGAGTGCAGGTGGATAGTTCAGGGGAAAAGTCCATTTTTGCTGACTTCCTGGAAACTACAGTTATCTTCTCAACCCAAAGCTAAAAATTAATGTATAAGGATAATTTATGTTTTCTCTATGCAACAATCTATAGCAAAACTCAGTGGGAGGTCCTGGATTAACATCTTCAACTTTAAGAGGCTGCACCAACATCTTTGGTTTTAGCCTTTCCATTCCCCGATAGTAACATCTGCCAAACACCATGCTGTTTCAGCCTAGTTATTGAGCTTCACAATCCACTGAGAAATTCCTAAAATCTCTCCTTCTTTGTTTGCTCAAACTAGAGAAAAACAACATTTAAAAATAATGTAGTTGTCTGGACCTTCTTTTATTTCCTTCTTGTTTAACATAGTGTAGTTTACAAAAGGAACATTTTGGTTGCTTCAGTTTTGGTTGATTGATTGATGTATCATTTACAGGCTTCCTTTTAATGAGTAATTTTAAATTATTATCATTTATACCTGCAAGGAAAAAAAGTTTTCTTTATTCTGTTTTATTTTTTAATGAAGAATTTGATTTCTTCAGGCTTTTGGTGGCCCAGTTTCACCGTAGCCAGCAAATCATTCATATTTAACAATTAAGACATTAGCAAGGTTTAAAATAAGAGTTAAATCAGCCAATTTTGTCATTATACTTAAAATGGGTATGCTTAGTAAACTCAGTTGTATCTCTCATTTTTTTTCTTCATTCTGGCATAATATACCATAAAGATGGAATCTGTTTTGGTTTCAATAAACACCAATGGCAAAAATCTAATCAACAAATCCTTGTTAGCAGGGGACAAAATTCCTGACACAGGACTAAGACAATATTTGAGGCTTCTGATGGGGCTATGATCTAATTATAAGAGATATCTCTGCCTGAATTGAGTTGTGAATGAGACCATATGCCAAAGTCAATACTATGGATTTTATTAAACAGGAAATGTGACATAGAGAGAGAGAAAGAAATAGGAGGGAAGGGAAGTGAGAGTGAGAGCACTTAAGTAGAAAGATATCACCACCACAAGGTTCCTGTGGCATACTGCTAGTCCTTCTTCCCCCTGCATTGGGGTGTGTCCAGAGGAAACCAAGGAAGCTGGTGAAGAGTCTGGAGAACAAGTCTTATGAGGAGTAACTGAGGGAGCTGGGATGTTTCAGCCCAGAGAAGAGGAGGCTCAGGAGAGACAAGCCAGGTGGGGGTCATTCTCTTCTCACGAGTAACAAGTGACAGAACAAGAGGACATGGCTTCAAGTTAGCCCAGAGAAGGTTGAGAATGGACATGAGGAAAAATGTCTTCATTGAAAAGGAAGGCATTGGAAGAGGCTGCCCAGGGAAGTGGTGGACTCATCCATGGAAGTGTTCAAAAGGCATGTGGATGTGGCACTTGGGGACATGGTTTAGTGGTGAACATGGCAGTAGTAGGTTCTCAGTTGCACCCAATCTTACAGTCTTTTCCAGCCTCAACAATTCTCTGACTTCATCTTCCGCAACGAAGGAACAAGCTAGTTTAGATGTACTGTTAATGCTCTGCAATTCACTACACTGATGCAACAGGAGAGGTACTTATTTAACACTCAATTTAACTTTCTGTACTATGATTACTTTCTATTCTACAATTAGCAACAGTCATCCATTAGGCAACATTAATTTCCATCTCAGGGAGAAAATAAAGATATAAAATGCATGCAAAGAAGAGCAAAAAACCAATTCTACTAGTATGTATGAGACCTTCTTAAGGGGAAAAGGATTTTTATGGAGGGGGTAGTGTTAGGGTTTTATCAGTGATCATACTTGTCATTGATGCTGCAATTTGAGAGAACAAATATTTGAGGGCCAAAATCAGTAAAACAATTCACATCAGTAGTACCCCTTTAAATTTTATGACATAGTTTCACATATTTATTCTCTCCAGTAACCCAAATATTTATTAATGAGACTCAGATGGATATATCTGGTGATAGCTCTACATAAAAATAACTCTGAAAAATAAATCCTATGTTTTTACCCTGTATTCTCAGTACTTAAATCTGTGAAATATGATAGTGTTTGCATGTACTCATGTTATAAAATACAGTATGACTACTAATATATTGGCATTTTAAATTCCCAGGAAATTGTTCCAAACAGGGCTATTCTTTATCAAATTGAAGGATTATCTCTCCCCAGGGATCAACTCAGATGGGACTAGTGCTTTATTTATCATTTTAATCTTAAAAAGCAGTACAAGAAACAGTGATAGTTCAAATGTACAATGTGCCAACCAGTCAAAATATTTTTATCCCCCTCCATGACAACAATCATAAAGACAGTATTGCAGCAAAGCATCAAAATTCAGATGATATCATCAGTCTGACAATATATTGAAAAACAATTCTGTTGCCTATAGCAACAAATAGCTTTATTGAGTCCTATGTTGCCTTGGGGATGAACAAAGGCAAAAATTAAAGAACTATAAATTACAAGCGAACTAAAGGGTAAACATGAAAATAAACTAAAAGCTAAATGCAGTTTAGGATACAGTAGGTGAAACACTTACCTAAATCCCAAGTATCTTGCTACCAAGAAAGTTCCAAAAGTGTCAGATAAGTATATACATATCAGAGCATCCCACAGAGTGCCTTAGAAAGCTGGTCTATAAAATACAATGACTTTGCATAAAGCAGGTCAGGAAACACTCAGCATATGGATCTGAGTTCTGTTGTATATATAAAACACGGAATTAGAGCCATAGAAAAACAAGTCCATGCACTGTTTCAGAAATACACCAAGCTTACTGAGGTTAGCTTACTGATTACCATTAATACTGCATTCACTCGCACATGGAAAAGAGAAAAAATATTCAAATTCTAGAGTAAAGAACTCAGTACCCTCAAGTTTCATACACGTTTCATGAAAAGTAAGTCACATGTTATTTATGGTAGAGGCTCTTTCAATGTTTTTACAAGAGTTGAAAGAGCTTTTGTCCATTTTGACAGAAAGACAAAAGGAATTATATCAAATTAAAACATAATAACTAACATTAGTATGCATTTGAGAACTGGAAATCTTTACAACCTTAAACTAAATGGGTGCACTGTTAAGTATACTTAGAAAACAGAGATTAATAAGTAATACTGGCTCTAATCAGCTATTTTTTCTTTTATTTTTCTTTCAGACAGACCTTCCTCAGTCATAAATTTATATTGTGATGTGACAGTGTCCCTAAGAAGTATTAGCTAAAATGGTTAAAGCATTTCTCAGCCTTTCTTTTGTACAACCGTGGAATTTAGGAGCCAGATATTTGTTGATTAGGATAAGCTAGAAAATCTGGAAAGTGCTGAAGTACTGCGAGCTTTCAGATCAACAAACAAACCATATTGTGACATATTCAGGATGTGGCAGTTGCTCAGGAGTACTCTTATAAATAGTAATTTAGAAGGTGGACATCTAAAGTCATCTAAGTTTATCAGATCCTACCAGGGAGAAAATGAAAATATAATAAGTTTTAATTTTAGAAAGACTACCATTTGCTGGAAAAAACCCACAAAAAACCAGCTATTTATTTCACACATTCTGGGCACCTCCTCTTGGAACCTATTTAAGAATAATAGATTTAAGAATTTATTTAAGAATAGGATTTTTTTTGACTGATACAACATGATTGTCAGCACATATTTTCCGAAAGATTTTCCAGAAAACATGCATAAATTAACAGGAATGCAGATTTACCTGTAATTGTTTCCTCCTCCTACAGTTGGAATTTTTGCCATTACCTCTAGATTCTTTGGATAACATGACAGTAAAATTCCAGGAACTTTCAAGTTTGAAGAGATACATCAGTTAGAATAAGCAGGCTTCAATTAAGGAAGATAAGTCAGATCCTGGCCTAGCAAACATTTATTAACTTCAGAAACCATGTTCTTAATTAATTAATTATCCATTCTATAGAAATTCAGTGTTTCTATGAAGATTATAGTAGAGTAATTAAATATGGCAGTTATCAAAGAAGTGTCCCTTCATAAGTAAGTATTTAACTATCCTCATATTTCTTTCTAGAAAGTAGGATAGCTGGAAAACTCTTCATTTTTTTTTTGGAGAGTTTGCATATTGTGCCATTTTTTGTTGTACATTTTATGACTTTTAAATACAGACCATGGACCCAAATTTTAATTCACACGTTGAAACTCATTTTAAGCTTACAAAATTTCAGCTGCTTTTTAAAAATTCATTTAATGAACAAAAGTAATTACAGTTATAAAAGAGAAGATAACTGTGATTGAGTGAATGAACTATACATAGATCCTGTCAGGATGTCCTTTAACATTCTTTGCAGCCAGATATCTCTACAGCAGATGCCAAAATTATAAAAGAAATGTCACTTGAGGCTTGAGCTGTCTGCACTTCAACAGCCCAATTAAAGACTTGAGATTCAACCAGGGGCATTAATGATTACATGTGACTGTGAATTGCTAGGAAATACCAGTCTGTAGGAAGAGGATAGCATATCACAGCAGCAGAGAAGTTTGAAGCTAAGCTTTTTGGTAATTATTTTTTTAATTCTACAAAGAACCACTTAAACTACACAGCAATCAGCAGTACTGTGTTGCATGCAAAGTCAAAGAGCTTCACCCACTGGATCCCAGGGGTATCCCAGGTGAAAACTTATGGGGACTCCTCACAGTTCCTCAATATAACCCATGTTGGCTAAGCATGTTGGTGATGTTGGAGGTTATGTCTTGGAAGGGGGAGGAAGAAAAGGAAGGTATATGAGTCTTGAAACAACAACTAGGTAACTGCTTATCACAGTTATGCATATTCAGCCGTTCATAAGGGAGTCCAGTTAGAGAAGGGAAGGTGGCATTGTAGTGGTTGCATCACTGTAAGTATTTGCAATGGCAAAAAGGAAATTCTGTAGAAGAAAACTGATCTATTTATGAGTTGTTGCAGAAGTAATTCTATGAAAGAAAGCATATGTATTTGTCTTTTTATAGATATGCAGGATCTTATCCTATAGAATGGATGAGACATGTTAGTGCTAAAAGGTGTGGATGTGGACTGCAGATATGTGACTCACAGCAAATACTTTCCTGACAAATAAAAAGCATTACAGAGAGATGGGAACTCTCTTTACTTTTGCTTGGAAAAACATGCTTGTAGGGACTTATAACATAAAGGAACTGTAATAATTTTGACTTGATATTTAAAAACTAAGTAAGGTATCTGTGGAAAAAGCCAAACTGCCTAGACCTCTGAAAGACTTCCTCAGTCTCTGTAGAAGTTTAGGAAATAAAGTTTAAAAAAACTTTTAAAACAACCTAGTATAAAATAAACAAGCTTATATACAAGAGATCACAGCACTGTACTTTTGTTTTTAATGCAAATATGACTTGAATATTTTTACATCTTTGCTTCAACATTTCACTTTTTGAAATAATCCATTCTTCAGGTTTGAAGTTTCAATTTCTTTTCCTGTGGTCTGCAAAAGAACTTTTTCCTTAGAATTATTAAATAAACAAGATCCTGTATTATTCCATGTATAACAGGTAGTACGCAAAACCTTAAGTGTAAGAGCTTAAGATACACTTTTATGTATACTTTTATTTTTGAAAATATTCTTTTCAAATAGGATTTCTCCTTCTTAATTTCTGGCCCCAGCTTTAACTTAACTAACCTTTTATGCTTTGACATCCTTTAAAAATACTTATGTTATGTCTCTCATTGGTGGCAGGGGAATATCTTATGTTATCTAACTTCTTGTCTGGGATTCTATGACCTTACTGTAAGTTAACTTCATCCTCCTTTGTTTTTATTTCTTGTCAGAAGCTCAGTTAAACAGCTTATGTAAATTATTCATATTTATAAATTATATTTTATACTTATATATATTTATAATAATAATTTATAATTAGACTTTTTTTCTTCATTTTTCTGTTACATTTTTTACTCAAATGAGAGAGCTCACTGTGAGCCTGCATGCTCAGTATTGATCTACAAAGAAGTTCTGGCCACATTAATTTATTTTTCTTGGTCTCATCTGTTCTCTGCATTATTTTTTTGGGATGTGTGTTGTTGTGAGATCTTTCAAAGTTTATGTTGGTCCTTATATGTCTGCTCTGAAGTGTATGTGTACATATTTAAAACTATTTGATTTTCTCTGCAACAAAACCATTTTAAATAGAACTAGTTTGACTTGGTTACTTATCAAGCAGGAGGAAATGTAGAAGGAAAAATATCTAATAGACTACAATAAAGTCAGCTTTTCTAGGTTATGAGTTTTCTTTCAAATTTCCTGTGATTATCCATTTAAAAGTCCTTCTTTTCTATAAAGGTCCTTTTTACTTAGCTGATTAAATTTTTTTGTGTCTTTGTTGTTGTTTGCTTCTTGTTTTATTCAAATTCTGCTTACCATCATTAAACCAGGGAGCTCCTTTCTTCCAGGAATTACAAGACTTACGTACATTATTTTCTTTGCTTTCAAGGTCAAGTTAAAACTAAGATTATAAGACAGGTGTCCACTATTAAGGTAAGCTGTTTATTGAAGATAGTGCCTATTTGTTTGTATAGTTTTTAATATATATTTATTCAAGTACTTCTTTTGCACAAAGCCAAATCAATTGTGCTTTTTCATTTGAGCAAGCTAAAACCCCCCATCATTAGACAGAGATGAAAATCTTAAAAGTTAATTATGCAATACATGTCAAGAGTATAGATTTACATGCACAATGTGTGCTAATTTGCACATTGGTACCAAAAGTTATATAAATCAACATTTTTCACCCTTTACTCTGAATAATTTCATCTACATCTGTGGCACTGGATTTGAATTTATCTAAATTATAATGTTAACTCAGAATCAGACAATAATTGGAGAAGGATTCTGTGTTGTTTTGCTCTTAGTGCATTTATATGTCATACAGCTGTTTCTTTCTTCTTAGTGATGTGATCTGCAGCCACAAAGTTAAAAAAAAATGATGACTTTAAGACAAAGGGTGTATGAAAATCTGCTGCACCATTTTCTGGTTGTATCAAAAAATCTGAAGATATGCATGTCACAACAGAAAGAAAATAACAACAAGAAAGAGAAATATGCTATTTCTGTGTGAATAACCTCAACAGACTGCACTTTGATTTCCCATGTTAGATTTGAATTATTAATATATTTATTTTTCATTTTAGAAAAGCAATATTAAGTTTCTGTGTGTATTATGAATGAAAAGCTTTTATTTTTTTTCTACTGCATTGAGTAAACATGAGGTTAGATTGGAGTTACAAGACTGAAAAACAGCATTTGCTATTATAACCCTTTTACTGTGTTACTAATTCAAAATTGCATGTGAATGTGTTGAAAACCTACATATTTTTGCTTCTTGAAGCAAACTTGATATTCACTTTGTATCTAAATTAACCCCTGGGTAACAGAAGACCTCAAGACAAACTTCGACACCAAACTACTTTTCACTTGGGGACATGTGAAAATATCATCTGATTGAAAATATTCTATATTTGAAACAGCCTTGACTATAATTCTTCAAACAGTACCACTATAATTACTTAGCCTGTTTCACACACAAGCCCTATCTCTCTCTCTCCAAGGTAAGTATTCAGATTTATTGTTCTCTGTATCTCATACAATATACAGATCTTAAAGAATAAAGCAAGCCATGTGGGGATTAGCAGTGGGTTTAAGTGTTAATGCTTCATAACACTCCATATACTCAGAAATTCACATTAAAATTCTGAGAGTGGCATAAGCAGTGTGCAGAATCTTTGAAGAAAGATACTGTTAAAGTAGGGGGCTGGGGAGGTTATCTAGAGGTGAAAAGTGCAACAAAGAAAGTATGCTCTGAGAAGAACTTTTGTAATATGATGGGAAAAAAACCCCAATATAATGAATTCAGCTCCAGTAACTAGAAGTACACTAAGGTTGTGTCTGATAATTGTGTAAAGTATGTTTTACTATTTCTGCTATGTTTCTGATTTTTTATTCTTGTATTGATAGCAAGTATACTGCTGCTACTGATTATGGTCTACAACTTTTACTTTAATTATAGGTTTATATTTGTGTAATGGCGTAAGTCATGTTTTCATATTTTAATTTTTATCTTTGAAACTGATCACAGCAGAGTCACTACTAATTTATGCAGTTGTAAGAATGCCTAAAATGGGGTTTTGTCTACTTTTGGTTGTGTCTACCTCAATTACTTTAATCTCTCCTTCACAAAATCTGCTGTTAATTTTACCAACAACGTAAAACAGAAATCGTATAATGTAAACAGAAAAACCCAGATTGAGATTTAAAATCTGTCATCTTTCCTTCATAAAGATAAACTTACTGTCCAAATTATTACTTGCTGTGTTGTTCTCTGTTCCTGCTGCCAGAAGTTACTGACCTCTACGTTAACTTTGGAGTTCTCATTTAGGAAAATGAGAGGAAAGAGGCCAGAGCTAACTGGGGTTTTTTCACCCCATTAAAAAAATTACTTTCTCAAAAACTGTGTGACAGCAGTCAGCAAGATAACTCACAGATGGTAAAGCCAAAAGCTGATACCCATTACAGGAATCAAAGAAAAACAAGCTCATGAAAGCCTAGCGGTTTAATTCCTCCTCTATTTTTGTTCCAGTCCAGGCTTTTTGGTTGACTCTCTGATGTGCTAATCCTCAGTGCTGAATTTTTCAGGACTAAAGGGAGTCAAGACTACCTTTTCTCTTGGCTCTTCAAGGAACACTACCTCAACTACATACAGTGCTGATAACATGCAGGCAAGTATAAACCTGTTAGCAGATTCAGAAGCCAGATTTCTCACTTCCAGTAACACTTTAACCAGATCAAAGACCTAAACTCATCTTTCATTTTTATTTCACTGTCAGACCTATACTTTACCGTCTCTGTAAAATTATATTGTGTCAGAAATGAAATTTTTCTTCTTCTGTGGTGATCCTAAAGCAAGCAGATTGCCTATTCTTTTCCATATCACCTGCAGTATGATCAACAGATTGTTAAAAAACGTTATATCTTTGCTGAACTGAAGGAAGTAATCTTCCTTAGCTGTATGTGAAAGTTACTAAGCACACCTAAAGTAAGTAAAATAGAGCAAACAGCAGAAATGTAATCAGGTAACATTGCTCTGCTCTGGCCCAGCAGCTTGTTAAAAGAGAACTGTTTTTTCACTGCATCAAGTCATTTGGCCTCACTCAAGTCATCAGTAAAATTCCTGCTTGGTGGACTAGAATAAAAGTGGCATCAGTAAGTACAACAGGTAATTGTTATTCTGCAGCAGTTATATAGAAAATATACATAAATATAAGTATTACTGGATACTGTAATTGATCAAAAATAGGTGGCATGATTTTGTAGAAGTCCTGGAGCAGTATGTACACCAGAACTCACATTGACAACTGAAGGCAGGATTATTGAAAGATGAAGGTAAACAGTTTTTACTGGTTTGGTAGAATGGTTGCTGAGATTCAAAACTGTATCCAAAGTTCTGTACTCCATTATAAGGAGTGCTCTGGACAGTATTTACAGATATTTTGGCATTTTCCCTCAGGAGTGTCTGATTTAATAATGAATTCAAGTGTTTATAAATTAAAAATCTGAAAGTTACCCATATTTATGATTGCATACTGCTGGTATTTCCCATGCTTTGAGTTATTCTTGCCAACCGGTGTGATCTTCCTTTTCACAGTTTGTGATCTAACTATGCATACAGGTGATTACCATTTGAAATATATCAGCCACTGTAATTTTAACTCTGGTGTTATGCTACTTTTTGAAGTAATTCAAATAATTAGTACTTTTCAATCCATTTTAATAAGGAGCACAATTTAAAGAAAGCATTCATTAAAACTGAGTTTTTTCACAGAGGAAGAGCAAAGAAATCATAAATACATTGGTTTTCTTGTAAAAAAAAATGAAGAAAATACTTATCATTCTCTTTGAAGAAGCCTCCAATATTAAAAAGTAAAGTGGAAACTCAAGTCTTCACAAAAAATACAAGTTTGAATTTTGGAATTTTATATAAGGAACTTTTTCCAATACACTTACAATTATAAAATCACAGAATCATAGAATGGCTTGGGTTGGAAAGGACCTTGAAAATCATCTATCTCCAACCACTTTACCATGGGCAGAGGTACATTCCACTACACCAAGCTGCTCAAAGATTCATCCAACCTGGCCTTGAACACTGCCAGGGATGGGGCATTCATAACTTCTCTGGGCAACCTATTCCAGTGTCTCACCACTCTCAGAGTGAATTATTTCTCCCATACATCTAAACTGAATTTTCTCTCTTTCAGTTTGAGCCCGTTACTCCTTGACCTATCACTGCAGTTCCTGATAAGGAGTTGCTCTCCAGCTTCCCTGTAGGCTCCCTTCAGACACTGGGATGTTGTTGTGAGGTATCCACTGCTCTTCTCCAGGTTGAACAGCCCCAAATCTTTCAGCCTGCTTCCATAGGGGAAGTGCTCTACTCCCCTTCTATACTTCATGGTTCCCCTCTTGCTCCAGCTTGCTCCAAGTTCCATGCCCTTTTTGTGTTGGAGCACCAGAACTGTATGCAGTATTCCAGGTGGGGTCTCATGAAAGCTGAGTAGAGGGGGAATCACAGGGATCCTCTCCTATTTAATTTCTTGTGGAAGGAAAAACAGTTCCAGAGTTTACTTAAACAGATCAGACTATTTTCATTTACACCCTTCTATAAACCCTTTTACCACTTTCTAAAAGATCAGTAATAAAAAGTAGACCACCCTGTAACTTTACATAGATTTGCATACCTAGAATTTATTTGGTGCCTGATTTTCCTGCTTATTTAGCCTTTTAAAGGTAAAAGGTCTTTGGGACCTTTTCTCTTTGGGAAGCCTCCAAGACTTGTTCATTCATTTTAGCCCAGTCCATTTTACTAAATATGGGAGACTAATATCCACTAACACTAGTATGCCTGTTCCAGGACTGCTTTTAACTAATGAAAACAAGCCTCAAAAAACTTGGTTGTAAATCTCATTAACAATTTGTTTGACAAAACAAAGTTCTATTTTAATATACAAGGTTTCTCTTCCTTTTAGTGACTGTATTAGCAAAAAGCTGCACGTACACAAGATGAGCAGATGGAAAACATGCTCACCCTGCAGTACTCCTAAAACTTTCATTTCTAGCACTGCAGTACTCCTAATACTTTCATTTCATTATGTGCCTCTGCTTGTATTTTTTAACATTGTTTTTGTCAGACTTCCTCTTTCAGAAAAAAAAAAATTGTATGAATGACTTAGCTCATTTAATCAGCAGCTTTGTGAAGAACAGATTTGCAAATTAATTTGAATGGATGTAGCAAGGTACGCAGGTCCTTCCATGTTGGGAGCTATTGAACTTCCCTGAACTAGTCAGTTCATTTCTAGAATGTATTCATGCTTTAATAGATATTAAAGCTGAACAGAATCATCTGTCTCTCCCCTTGCCAATATGAGTCGCTATCTGTACAATAAATATAACTGATCAAGCCCAGATTTTAAAAACCCAGTTCATGAATGTTTCACTTTCTGTTGAGAGAATATTCTTCAGCTCAGTAATTCCTTGGAATTGTGTTAGATTTTATGTAGAACCCAAATGTTCTCTTCTCTTACTTTAATGGTACTATCTCTGACTATTGCACCTTTTCTCCAGATTTGAAAAAGACTGAAATGTTAAACTCAATGCCAAGAGTCTCCTTGAGATAAAAATGACCAAGAATTCATGGTCAGTTTAGTCTGCTAAGTGCCTACTTTCTCTTACTCACTGCATCAAATCACACATTCAGAGAAAAGACTATTCTTGATTGCTAGAATAGTAAATAGGTCCTCCCACCAAAAAAATATTCCAGTGTTGGGGATAGGTCTCTCTTGTCCTACCCAACATGTTCTCATGCAAAGATCCCAAACTGACCCAAGACTAATGATGGTTTCCACTCAGTAAAGATTAATGGACTGCACATCAAATAATGCCATTTGGGATATGACAGCCACTCTACAGTAGCTGAACTAAAGAGTCAATACAAAAATAAGATAACTTCTTATTTGCATTACATATATTTAATGACAAAATAAGTTTGTTTTTCTTTCAATCAATGATAATGACCCTACAGTGGTATAAGAACAAAACAAATTTTATTAAATTTTACTAAAATTAGCAAAATAATTAAATTTGAGTAATGTATGCATAAAATTTACTACAATTTTTCACAGCATTATACCTTCTCTTCACACTGATTTTGCCCTTACTTTTTTTACAAGTTTCTCTCATGTAACAAAAAGTTTGGATTTCTTTTCTTTTTATAAATTTTATGAATTTTTGGGGGGTTCTTTATTATTTCATTCCCTTTCTCTCACAGTAGCAAACCCATGATTAGTTCATGTAGCCTGAAGAAGTATTTTTCTTACAGCACTTTTCAGTTTTGTGCAGGGAATATCTTTTGGTCTTTATGATAATAATAGTATGTCAGTTCACTTTAATATCCCTAAAAAGAGAGATAAATTCATTAATAAATTGTTCATAACACATTTTAAGCCATGTAGTTTTCAATAGCAATGGTAATGTTCCTTCAAGAATTCTTAAGAACAGCATTTTTCCTACATCATCTAAATTCTAGATTTAGAATTCAATTACAATTTATTATTCTAATAACAGTTTCTGATTATTAAAAACTATTTTTTTCACATAATGCACTCTTTAGGGAGAGGGGGAAAAAGCATCAATTGACTTTTGTGGAAAGTTTTCAGACATCTGAAATAATAATTATTTGTTCCTGTAGTTCATATTAGTTCCAAGGAGAAGAGTTTAGGGGCTTTTATTTTGATTTGTTGTTGTTTTTTTGGGTTTTTTTTTTTGTTTTTTGTTTTTTTTGTTTGTTTGTTTGTTTGTTTGTTTGTTTTTTTCTCCAGGGGAGGGACTCTGGTGTGGTAGTGTTGGTTTGTATGTTTTTTTTCCTGGATTTCTTTTCTAGGTTGTACAGGTAGAAGCATGTGGATAAATCAGGATAAGAACTGATCTTTGAAAAAAAAAAAATTGTACATATGTTGTTGCTCAATGTATCTATATAAAATATTGATAAGAAATATGCTTTATTACACACATATACATATATGTACGCATATGTTTATACAAATGTGTATGTGTGTATTTTTATATATATAAATGTATGTTTATGAGTATATTTTGAATTTTTCTGCTCTGGTAAAATAAGGTGATATTTTCTGAATAGCCAGACAGACAGCTAGTATGTAGCCATTTGCAAAAATATTGTCTTAGCTGTTAAAAAAATAAAACACCTTTGAAAACTGTCCCTGAAGGGATTCAACTTTGAGGATTTGTGTCATAAGGACATCCAAAGGAAGCTGAAGTAGCTTATAAAAATCATTAGGTATCTACCCATTGACCCACAAGTAAAAGTTTATAGCCAGTATTAGTTTATAATAAGGTGAAGAATTCAATTATATTTGAAAATTCCTGTTAACATGTAGGTGAATAGACAAAAGAAACCCAGCACATCACTTTTATGGACAGATATTAACCTTCACAGATCACTGAGTATATCCAGACTCTATAATTGTGTTTGCTAAAAACAAAGACTCCTAAGCTTCTTTCAGATGACACAGCAGAAATGTATTTTTTTTAATGATGCTATATTGATCTTAACTGTATATCCTTCAAGAAAATCTATGTGTTAGGAAACTTTGACCTGAATTTTCAAAGACAGCAGAAAAAACTATATTCTTTTTTTTCTTCCTGGATTTAGAAAGAGATTTAGCAGTGTGTCTAGTGTTTACAAGAAAAAATAATAAAGCCAGTGATAAAGCGCTATTTCAAATGTTGCTTCAATGACTGAAAAATGCATTCCAAGCTCCTGGAGAGAACTTTAAAAGTCTCATGAAATGTATGAGATAGTGATGTATTTTCTAAACACATACATGTTAGGAAATAATAGAAAAAATAGAGAGAGAAATGCATGCTAGGAATTTTGTTCTGGTTTTCTTTTGGTTTTAGTTAGTTGGGGGGGGGGGAAGGGGTTGGAGACTTATTTGTAGTGGGTTTTAGTTTCTTTTTACTAGAAAACACTAATCTATGTTTTCCAGAAACTTGTTTGCTGCAGAACTCTTTCAAGCTTGGCATTTGTCTCTGTCTTGACTTTATCCTGAACATCAGACCCTATATCCATCAACTCCAGAAATTTTTCTGCTTGGACTCAGAATTCATGTCAAAGAGAAGTCACACAAAGTAGGTCCTCTGTTATTCCAGTTTCTAAAGATGCATCTGGTATATAAAACCTGCCTATCAAACACCAACTATTGAACTCAGCCTAAAACACAGCAGTCACTGCCACCTTCAGGTTCTCTCCTCCTGCATGAGGAAGTAGCTTCCAGCTCCCTCAGAACTTCAAGGCTTTAAAAGTACAGCTAACATGTCCTCCCTCACTGCAGCCAATCAGACTAAGTGGAAACCACTGTCCTTACTGAATTTCTACCAAGAATTCAAGGTTAATAGAATCATAGAATCGTATATGTTGGAAAAGACCTTCAAGATCATCAAGTCAAATCATAAGCATGGCATTGGCAAGTCCACCACTAAACCATACCTAAGTGTCACAGGTCCTTGCCTCTTAAGTACTTCCAAGGACAGTGACTCACCCACTTTCCTGGAAAATCCTTCCCATCCTTAACAACCCTCTCAGGGAAGACATTTTTCCTAATATCCAACTAAACCTCCCATGGCACTACTTGAGACCATATCCTCTTGACGAGTCACTTGTTACTTGGAAAAGAGACTGAGTTATTTATTTTATTTTAAAGAAAAAAACAAACAAATAAAAAAAAAACCAAATAAATCAAGCCTTACAACATATAAAATCTCACTTGTTCATGCATGGAATCCTACCCCAAAAATCATTACAACATTATTATTTTCATAAAATCAAAACTGATTTTATGGGAGGTAGAGGTAATTGAGGTATCAAAAAAGTCATCTTTAATTTACACTGAGATATTGACTACAGAAAAAGAGGGGTATTTTTTTTATGTACTCACCCATATTATGTGATTTTTATAATACTTTAAATCACTCTTCAAAAAACATTCTAAACAAAGGAAAAAGAAGGAGATGATCTGGTCATTAATTACTATACAAAAATGAGCTTCAAAAAAAGTTATCCAAAAAGAAAAGAGTTTGAAGAGAAATTCATTAAATGTTTAAATAACTTCAGATTGAAAAAGTTTATAAAGTTTTTGCTAGGTGACCCCATAGATATACACAGATGAATAAGTGCACATAGAAGGGGAATGAAATGCTTCCTGTAGAATAGGCAAAAAGACCCCTGTGCTTCTTCAGTCTGAAAAAAAAAAAAAAAAACAAAAAAACCAACAACCCTGAAATACCAGTTAGATAAATCCTATGGAAAAAAAACATTTCTCTTACCAGCAAGACCCAATGAAACTAACAATCATGTTAAACTTGAGAAAACTTTTCTTCATGGGTGCTTAATAGAACACATTGTTATGGCATAAGGTGTAAGACTGAACTCAGTACAGAAGAATGATTCATTAAAGCCTATGAAGCTTTAATGCTGCCTCCCTCAGAAAGGTATGTGTCCTTGCACACTCTTTCTTCACATTTACTGCTGTAAATGTAAACACTATTACCAAAGAGGATACCAATTGGTTTCATCCTTTCAGGAGTATTGGATTGTTTATACAACGCTATTTGCATGTCAACATTCAGAAGTGCACCAGAATGTACATTAACTAAATTAAACTTGCAAATTTAATTTATCTGCATATTAAAAAAAAATCTATCAATACAAAACTAATAAAATGGTGATATGGCAGGGGTGCAGACAAAAGTAACACATAACCCAAATAATAAAGCTTTAGCACCTAGAAATTCAGAAACAGCATATGCATTTCACAAGAGTCATTCTCATTTGTGGACATGTACTTTACCAGGATCAGCCAATTTAATTTTATGTCTCTTCTTCCACTGAGGAATTTAGCATTTTACTTCAGTGAAATATATTTACCAGAAACAATAGCAAAACTGCCATTTGCAGTAATAAATTCCAATTATTGAATTCACTATTAATAGATTTTTCCATTGACCATCTTTTAATTTTCTTCATAGTATCCTGGGTAACCCAAAATGTTATTGTGTTCCTGAACCATCTGTGCCCAAGGTTGTTATTGTCTCTTTAAGAACCAGTGGCATGGCTGAAAATGGAACTGTGGGGTAGGGAGGTGCTGCAGAGAGGTGGAACTTCAGAAAGTTCATCAAATTATTTGTTCCAATGCAAATCTGAACATGAAAATTACAAGAAAAGCAAAAAATTATGTCTTCCTGATTGAAAATAGCCTTCTCCATTTAAGATTGATTTGAAGATTCATATGTTATGTTAACCATAAGATTTTGTTTGTCCTGTATTATAAGTGGTGTTCACATAAATTTATTGAATCTTTCTACAGTCTGAAGGGCGGGAACTCTATTAAAAAAACATGTCCAGAAATGTGTTATGAAAGTGCAAGATAATTACTGAAATAGTAATTATTCAAGAAACATTACCTTGGAAGATTTAAAATTAAAATGACCTTAGTAAGAGGCCAAATGTTTGCTCACATTAATAAGTCACAAGTATGTATTTCTGAATAACCCTTCATTGTGGTAAGATGTTTTTTCCCTCTTTAAACACTCTTTCTTAAATCAAAGTGAATAAAATAAAAAGAAAATCCCTCAAAAGAATGAGGCTATTATCAGTCATTGAGCTCATCAGAGTTCATTGGGGACAACAAATAATGCTATCTAATTAATTAGGTTGACAGCAAACTGTGTGACATATTTCGTATGGCTGGCTGGTTTAACATTCTAAACCCTCTTGTTTATTAGAGCTTGCATGTTTCAAATAGAAAAGGATGTTAGACATCCCATCTGCTGTGTAACAGAGCTTCAGAAAAAAAAATACACTGAAGTCTTGATAAGTTCAGATCACAGTAACAAGACAAATGCAGCATCTTATCTGTTATGCAATGACACAATTCCAATTGTTTCTAAAATTCTATTATTTTAATCAGGCTACATGGAAATAAACATCCCACTGTCAACATGATTCCTTGATCAAAGTCTCACATCAGATTAGTCAATAAAATGTCTCAGTTTGAAATACCTCTTATCTCTGAGTGAGCACCAGTAAAATTTTGAAATGGAATGCACATCCTGAGATGGCACATCTTGTTTACAAAGTGGTGGTTGGCAAATAGTGATATAATACTGAGTGACTACTATGCAGAGCTGTGACTCTAATTATGTGCATATTCTGAAATAAATTTGTTAGAAAGCAATCATGTTAAAAATGCATGATTCTATTTCATGCCTGAATACTCTTGTGTAAAAGTACTGTACTTCTAGGATACTTCAAATATATTTAGCAAACATAGGAAGGGGCAGAAGTCCAAGTATGCTATAATCAAACTATTTTTTTTCATTTTTCTTTTCAATAAAATATTTTGTAACACTTTGATAACACATAGATATCCATATCACACATGTCTACATAAAACTGTATGCAATTATATGTTCTTGAATTCTGATGGAATCAAATGCAGAAATTAGGTAGCATGGCTGCCTAAAATTAAAGCACATTACTGAGAGCATTGTTCAGGTGCTTCCTGAGCTCTGACAGGCTGGGTAATATGACTGCTTCACTGAGGGACATATTCCAGTAACAGACTACCCTCTCAGTAATGAAACTTTTCCTAATGGCCAGTGTGAGGTTTCCTTGATGCAGCTGGATTCCATTTGCTTGTGTCCTGTTGCTGGTTGCCAGAGGGAGGTGAGATCAATGCCTACCCTCTGCTGGCACCCTTAAAGAAGATAGAGATTGCAATGAGGTCATCCCTCAGCCTTCTCTTCTCTGTGCTGAGCAAGTCAAGTGACCTCAGACGCTCCTTGTAAGTCTTGCCCTTGAGACCTTTCACCATCTTGGTCATCCTCATCTGGACACACTTCAATAGCTTCTAGTATTCTATATGTACAGTCCTTAAAACTGCACACTGAATTTGGGCAGTACCACTGCAGTGTAGAGTGGAACAATCACCTCCCTTGACCAGCTGGCAATGCTGTTCTTGAAGCACTCCAGGACACAGTTTGCCCTTTTTGCCTTTCATTTTCTGATTCAAAATTCTTTTTTTCTGAATTACAGTTAGTTTCTTAGTTTCTTGCCAAATCTTGTTGATTTATCATTCAAAAAATAGGGAAAAATTCTCAAACTAGAATGTTTCCCATGAAATATTCTCATATCTACAAGTCTAGGTGAGTTCTAGACATATTATGCATTAAGTTTATGTGCCAAATGCTTGTGCAGGATTGCTGTAGCAGATCTCCCAGTTAAATGGTCTTTAAACTTTACATAGAGTGCTTTTCAGAAGGCATTCATGTCAGGTTGCTTTCTATTGCTCTTTTTTTCCCCATGTTATGTTATAAACAAGAACTGATTTATTCTTAATAAGCCTTTTAGTCAGGCACATTTTGAATGAGTATAGCAAGTTTGCATGAAAGTTTATGTTTTAGTGTTGATGCTGTGTGAGTAAGAATGATTGTTACTATGCAAATAGACATGAACAATCTTAAACATGGAATAATAAAGTCAATATTAGACTGTGTCAAAGAGATTAATTTTGTATCAAAGGAATGACAAGGCAGTGAACTCTGTAATTATCATCTTAATAAAAAACCTAAGTCCATTTTTTTTTTTATGGATCATACCAAAAAAATCTAAGATTATATTCTAAACACACATTGAAGTCTGTTGTTAATGGCACAGTTAAGAAATCTTTAAAATCCAAAGATCTTAGCAAAACCATAATATAGACTGGGACTCCAGCTGATTATGAAAAATTCACAATAAACCATAAGGCTAGAGAGGTTCAATTTTCCTTATGGATAAACAAGAAAAACACTACTCAAACTTAAGAAAAAAATCTGTCTGGAAAAATAAAGAACACAGAATAGGCCTTATCTATACTATTGAGTTCTCTTACCCTCTAAAACAAGATTATCCCAACTGACCTGCTTTGGGAACAATCTCGAGTCTGAGCCATGTTAGGAATTAAATGCTACTAAATGGTTTTCCTTTTGCTGAGCTGTTTAAATTCTCTTGTGTGCAGATTTTAGCTTAGACATCAGTTTCTCTTCTGTGGAGTCTTGCCCTGTGTAAGTAAAATTTCAGTGGAGAATTCAATGGAAATCTTTGTACATGTTCAAATTTATATTAGCACAGAAATTTTTCCTTTGCAATTAACCTCATCTTGGTCTCTCTTTATCAGGTCTCATGGAACATCTGAAACAATTATTGAATTACTGAATTGCTTTATATCATGTATCCAACCTAACAGATTCAGTTTGTTTTTCAAGTAAACATTTTGCCCTGATAGCATTAGAAACTGTAGTTTGTGTAAAGTGACTAGAATATGCAGAGACTTGCAAGCATGAGGTAAATGGTTCTACTGTTAACTGAGGAGGGGAGGACTGAGTAGAGAACTCAATTTCTTTCCAGTCTGGTCATGTAAATTAAAATAAAAAAAAAGTGTAAATAAAAGAAAAGGTAATTGCTCCTAAACAAGATAGTTAAAACCATACTTGGTCTATTTCAAATGTAGTAGTTAACACAGATGTTCCAAAAATGCATGCATTGAAATAGAAGGATGATTCCTGAATCAGCTGCTGTACTGACTGTGTTCAGAGAGGAGACATACTTCTGCTACACTGATATTTCCTTCTATAAACCTATTTTGTAAGGAAATTAAAAAGCAAACTTTAATTCTTTCTGCTATAGCTTCTCTGAGTGCAGAAGTTCTTTGAAGTACTCCCAGCTTTCTGCCAATTTTCTTTCCAATTGTAATGCAACTGTTTGTCAGCTCCTGAAATATCCTGAAATAAATATAAATACTGAATATGTCCTCAAGGTTTTTTTATTCAGATTTGTAATGACTAATGCATTTAGCTAGCTCATTAGTTCCATAGTGATAGCACCTGACACATCTAAAGGGGGTAGGTTATGTCTCCTCTCTCCTTACCCAGTTTTCTGAATGATGCAGAGAAGTATCTGGATTAATTTTGATAGTACACTTCATAGCTTTAAAATAAAATACACTTCAAAAAAATCTTGCAGATGCAAACAGTAGGAATACAACAGCAGTATAGAAGAGGGTGATATAAAAGATTTACGCAGACATGTACATGTAAAACCTCAGTATATCAATATTTTCAGCCATAGGAGAAATCTTTTTACCTCCCAAAGAACCTCTTTGACTCAGTGAAGGTATCCAAACTTTCCCTTTTAATTAAAATCAGAAGAAAAATCAAGTAGGAATGAACAATCAAGAAAAAGATAATGAAAGAATATTATTAGCCTGTTTTTCAGATGTTTGTCACACACAAACACACCTCCTGGTGCAAATCACTTTAGCAGCATTTTAAGCTAGTCAGTTTGCTCTACTCAACATTGTGTTAATGGGCAAGGGAAAGCTAACTTTTCATATCAAGCCAAGAATTTATTGCTAAAATAATTGAATATTCACAGTCTTACCTGTCAAACCAGAATAAATCCTAGAAAAGAAAATGAGCACTTATGAGGTAACTTTATTTATATGTTGAAAAACTGAGACTTAATTTATTGACAGTCTTGTCTGTTGACATGGGAATCAATGTTCAAAAGAAGATTCATCTTACATCTGACATATCAAACAGTTGTAAAACAATTAAAACTGTATCTTATGTGTCCACTGGGTTTACTTCAGGGGAAGAAGCTGCATTAGGAAGAAAAAAGCTAAATCACTTAGAAGTAGGACCCCTAAGTTGTTGCCATACATAGGTGAAATTTCAGAACTTTGAAAACATTTATTCAGTGTAAATAACTGTATAGTAAATGGCAGATAATTTTATCTATTGGATTTAAGGCCTCAAAGAAATGGAGCAATTAGAAACCTGGAGTTGACCTGACAGAAAGTTATGTTAAAGTATGAGAAGCTTAGAGGTAAGAACACCACAGTGAAATTGAAATAAAATTAAGAAACCCTTTGAATTTATTAAAACAAAAAAAATACAAAAATGGCATGAAAATCTTACATTTGTGTACAGCAAATATGTAAAGGTCTGGTTAGTGTGATGGGTTGAACCCTGTGAACTACATACCAACCAGTCTAGCATGACAGAGGGTGAGAATCAAAAGGGCAAAAATCAAGGAAGGAAAATGGATCAAGATTAAGACAGTTTTATAAGTAAAGAAAAAA
>VZRH01002296.1:1741276-1808521 GCA_013397555.1 Urocynchramus pylzowi | reverse complement strand
AGTTTTATAAGTAAAGAAAAAAAAAAAAAAAAAAGAGATGCAAAGGCAACCACTTACCACTTGCCACCCACAGCCTGATGCCCAGCCAGTGTCTGAGCAAAGGTGATCTAGGAAAAGCTGTAACCTCAGTGTGGAGCTATGTGTTAATTATCCCTTTGGTCAAATGGGGTCAGGCTTCACTGCTGTGTCCCTCCCAGTGTCTTGCCCCCTCAGCCTACTTACTGGAGAGAGGCAGGGGAAGAGGGCAAGACACAGTAAGGAATGGAAACCCTTGGTGCTGTGAAAACAGTTCAGCAATGGATAAAACACTGGTTTGTTATCAACACCATTTTGTCATACACAGCACTACACAGGCTGCTATGAAGAAAATTAACTCCATCCCAGACAAACCTAGAAAATTTAAAAAACAAACAAATAGGTCTGCTGTTTTTGGTTTTTTTGTTTGTTTTTTTTTTTCCTATGTTATAATAATGTAATAAATAAATATAATGGAAAACAAAGCCTTTCCTCATATGTGAAGTAGTCATTCTTGATAACCTTAGTCACATATCTGCATTTTCATGACTGGATGGATTCTTTGTGCTCTCTAGTAAAGGCAAGATGTGAATAGATGTATCTTTTATGTCAATTTATTTATTTAACATTGTGGGTTTTATCCTAAATATAATGAAGCTGAAATATTAACTTGATGTCCCAAAGAAAAATATTTTATTCCAGCCAATGTAGAACATGGCCAAATGTTGCATTAGATACCATCTGTATCAACATATTGTCAGCCAGGTGCAAATGATTAGCTGGCAAACCTGGCAGTCCACCTTCTAGTTTTGTTTAAACAAATGGGTTTCTGTTCCTCTGGGATCCTTCCTCTGCTTAATGAAACTCTTGGCATTTAATCTTCCAAAACTTATAAAATGGTATTTTTTTGCTTCTATGCATTCATGCACTGGTGCATTTCCTGAAGGTGCTCAAATAATATTAAAAGACTCACCCAACTTACAAACACATCTAGTCAGAGTTAGTAAGTTTTATGGAGCAATCCTTGCAAATGGCAAGGAGTAGCTAAAATTCAACACATATGTTTGAAAAACAACAGCAGAAGAAAGTATACTATTTTTATTTTATAATGTACCTCAATTGAACATATTTACTCTGTAATCTGAGGACAATAATTATGTCCTTCTGTTTATGTAAATAGTTAAGCTCAAAAGTCCTGCTACAAACAAAAAGGAAAATGCCTCATGTGAAACCAATAATTTACTGTTAGCCCAATTAAGGTTTTAACAGCTTTATAGTCTGACTCATCAGTATAGTTACCAATATTGTACATTCACAGTCCAAACCAACACAGATGAGCCTTGACAAATGAGTTTAAAATATGGCACAAAGGCTTTCCTGGTACCTGCTGCACTGCTGGGGGTGATCTGAAAACACTGCCCATGTACAACCCCGAGACTGCGTTTGCTGGGCAGGCTTGAGAAGGTTTTACTGCACCAGCCTGAAATCTTTCCAGAAGAGTTGTGACATCACTAACAAGGGGGATTTCTTCCTTCCTTTAGAGCAAGGGGGAGATCTAGGTACTTTATTCTTTTTCAGTCTTGGAATCTATTCACATTAATTTTCCCAAATTTTCTTATACAGTCTACCTATATATTCTTTCCTTTCATTGACTTTCAATTATTTGGTGTTTCTATTCTCTGTCTAGTAGCAAAAATTAGTGAAAGTGGAGAAGGTTATTTCTAGAGCATCAATAAATATTCCTGAAATATCAGGCCAATATTCCTGACAACAGTCTTTGAAATAACTAATAAACTCACCGAAAAACTTCAAATGTCTTTTAATATACAATATGTTGTCTATATTAAAAATTCTGTAGTTCTAAAATCATGTTCTTTGGTTAAGATAAATGATATTTTTAAGGATAATTAGTATGTCACAATTTTTTATATGTGTAAATATTTATATATAAATAGAAAAACAGAATACGCTGAATAAAGAAAATTCACCTTATTGCAATGTGTATACCTATACATATTTATTTATACTTTCTTAAAAACTATACATGACATAGGTTATGTAGTATGCAGAGATTTGTCCAGCTTCTCAACCATTCACAATTCCTCTGGAAATTTCTAGAAAAGAAAACATAATTTTAATTTTGTATCCGAATACTAAAATTAGTTTAAAAGTGACAGTAATGAAAAAGAAAGCAAATAAATATTTTTTCATTTCAGATGCTCAAACAGGATCTTAAAAAATTATTATTCTAGTCCCTTAGTTCACATGTATGGCAAAAATAAAGCGTAAATAAGGACTATCAGAGAATTCATAAAAAAATCTAATCAACCAATGTTTTTCAATTGTATGTCTGACAAAGTGTTACATTTTGGTACTGTTTGCATCCAGCCAGTGAAATATGAGGAAGATTGTATTTCAGTCATAATCATTGCTATATATCTACCTTACTGCTTAAGATATCTAAAAGCTAATTTTTTAAAAATAAATTTCGAATCTTATGCACACACACCATTTTCAAAATTTAAGTTTAGCAATTTGGCTTAGATCCAGCTCTGTATTTTGCTCCATTGTGAAAATTTTTCATTGATTTTAAATTATATTTTACATATCATATAAGTTTTATACTAAATATACATTATATTGTATGCGATTTCAAGAGATACATACTTTATGCATCACATAGATTTTCTTATGTGCATTTATGTATATATATGTGTATATGTATATGTGTGTGTATACATAAATTATATATATATATGTAAAATGTTAACCAAGAATATTTCTGTAAAATAAGGGGTTTTTCCAAGGGAACTGTGTTGTCACATTGATTTAAAAAAAAACTCTGTAGAGCTGTGTGTTATTGTGTGTTCTCTTAATTCTTACAGTTACAGGAAAAAAAATCATAGATTTGTTTAAGGGTTTTACTTCTGGTTTATTTACCAAATTTATTTGTTTTTTTGAAGATCCTACCATATACCAGGAGATAATTGCATCTTAGTTTGTCCCTTCTAAGGTCACCAGTTATATTTATGATTGACAGTTTTTCTTGGAGAGAAAGACACAGAAATCTATGAACAAAAATTTAATTTTTATGTAAAAGTCACATTCAGCCACTTGCTTGCTACCCCACTAGTGGGATTAGGGAGAGAATCAGAAGGGTGAAAAGATAAAGAACTTCTGGGTTGAGATATGGACAGTTTAATAGGAAAAAGCAAAAGTCGCGCACACAAGTAAAGCAAAGTAAAAAATTAATTCACCACTTCCCATGGGCAGGCAGGAGTTCAGCCATCCCCAAAGAGTGGGGCTCCATCACAGGTAGCTGTGACTTGGGAAGACCAACACCATCACTCTAACTGTCCCTTTTGCCCCCCACTTTATACACTGAGCATGATGTCACACGGTGTGGAATATCCCTTGGGTCAGTTTGGGTCACCTGTCCTGGCTGTGTGTCCTCCCATCCTCCCATGAACCCCCAGCTTCCTTGCCAGCAGTACAAAAAAGCAGAAAAGGCCTTGGTTTTGTGTAAGCCCTGCTCAGCAATAACAAAAACATCTATGCATTATCAACATTTGTGCTGAACGCTGTGTTCAGCACAAATCCAAAACACAGAACCATACCAGCCACTGTGAAGGAAATTACCTCTACCACAGCTGAAATCAGAACAATTTCATTCAGCAGAAAGGAAAAAAACAAAAAAAACATACAAAACCAAAAACGTCCCCCGCCTTGTCAAATAAACAGGCTCAACTAAAATATGATTTAGCTTTCTTTTCAGAAGTAATGACATATAACTCTATTTCTCTTGCTAACATAATGAAACTGAAAAAGATAAGAAGAGTGAGAAAAGATAACAGCATGCAAAGGATGAAAAATTGATATCTTGTACTGACTCCAGCATAAAAAGAAAGATTTCACATCTCCTCATCATCAGAGAAGAGAAACAGCAAAAGGCACAAATGTATGTCAGGTGGGCTGTGTCCATGCAAACAACTTTTCTGCTGCAAAGGTAGTTCTAACCACATATAAAATATGGCTTCATAAGGTAAAGCAAAGACTGTAAAACATATTTACACATAATGGCTTTGTACCAATGCATTAAACATTAATTCTACTGTCTAATAATCCTTGACAAGAGCTAAATATTTTCATGGACCCCACTTTGCATCTCCATACAAACTTTATGTTGTTTCTACTTGAAATCTTACAACAGGAAGTGATGACAGCTGAAGACAAATTCTGAGTACTGAAAGTTGTCACAGGAAAAGACATGGGAAATGCTACCACACATCAAGTACATTTGGGTATGCACAAAATAAATGAATATAAGTTTCTAATGTAAGTTTTAGAAAAAAACATAGCTCAACTAAAACTTCTGTGTGTTCAAATATCACTGAAACTGAGGTAAACTAAATTATCTGTGATTGCAAACCCAATGGAATTGGCAGAATTCACTCTGTCGTGCTCTAATTCGACTACTGTGAAAGCCAGATAGGTGTAAGTGCCATTGACCTCATACAAGTATCAAGAATCACATCTTCTTCTAAACCATATACTTCACCTACTGCCACTCTTCCAAACAGGCTGGTGGACCCAAAAGATTTCTCTGGTAGATGCTAATCACCTGACAAAAGCAAGAAGCAGCCACAGCTACATTGATGGATGTGAAATTATCTGAACATTTTTTTCTGAAACCTATGATACGTTTTCATGCTGAAAGAACAGTCTCTTCCAGAGGACTTGTGTTTTCTAACATATCTGTTTTTCAAGCAGCACTTACACAAGTGCACAGTTAAAATTTGTGTAGCTACATAGCATTCAGTTATTTGAGATAACAAAGAGGTTTGTTGTTGTTCTTGTTTTAAACAAGGAAATATGAATTAATTGAAACCAAGATGCTTTGAGCTAACATAGCAATTCCCAGAAAACCATTATAAGGATGTAGCAGATGTTATTTTCCTTTCAGAATCAAAGAAAAATGCACTGTAGCAGGCTCAAAATGTCCTTATGCTGTGATAAGGATGTTTATACTTAGTATGATATTCCAATATTCAAGTGTAAGTTTAACAAAAGTAAGTTACTTCTTTTGAGGATATAAAAATTCAGTCTGTTTCTGAAAATGCTCATAATAAAATTTTGTTTTTCTTCACTGATGCAAGATACAGTTCTCTAAAATCTTCAAGGAGATTTCAACTCCCTTTGAAAAAGAGCAGTTTGAGAACTGCTAACTATTGTATTTTTAATCTGGAAGTAATTTTCTGATTGCGAAGGAATCTCATTGCTGTAGAATATCAGCAACACAGAAAATACTGCACACCAAAGCATTTCATAATTTCTGCTTCTCATTTCACAGAAATCCAAAAACCACAAAGAATTGGGGGGTGGGGGGCAGGAATAGCCAGGCTATTTTAAATTACTTCTATGAACTAGAATTAATTTTGTCTGAGTTAGAGTTGAAGGTCTGAGCATCAAATTGTATGACTGTTACTAAGCAGACAAGTAGGGAATAGAGTCAGTATCAGTAAAAAGCTCCCCCCATCAACTCCTGCCCCACCTGGACGTGCACTATCTGCTGACACCTTCCCAGTGGCCACGGGGCCATGCTCTGACCAGGTTCCATGCCCTGGCAGCCCCCACCTCTGACACCCAATGGGGCTGCCTTCCTTCCTTGTGCCACGTTCCATGCCCTGGCAGCCCCCACCTCTGACACCCAATGGGGCTGCCTTCCTTCCCTGTGCCACGTTCCATGCCCTGGCAGCCCCCACCTCTGACACCCAATGGGGCTGCCTTCCTTCCTTGTGCCACGTTCCATGCCCTGGCAGCCCCCACCTCTGACACCCAATGGGGCTGCCTTCCTTCCCTGTGCCACGTTCCATGCCCTGGCAGCCCCCACCTCTGACACCCAATGGGGCTGCCTTCCTTCCTTGTGCCACGTTCCATGCCCTGGCAGCCCCCACCTCTGACACCCAATGGGGCTGCCTTCCTTCCCTGTGCCACGTTCCATGCCCTGGCAGCCCCCACCTCTGACACCCAATGGGGCTGCCTTCCTTCCTTGTGCCACGTTCCATGCCCTGGCAGCCCCCACCTCTGACACCCAATGGGGCTGCCTTCCTTCCTTGTGCCACGTTCCATGCCCATGTAACCACGTTCCCTCAGCCCCTTTCTCAGGTCTTTCAAACCAGGTGTCAGCCCAAACCACCAGCCAAGGTGGTTCTTAATGATTCTGTGATCTACCTTTCCAGCAGTTTCAGTCCTACCTCTTTGGTTAATTCTTGACCTCTGGTTCACACAATGGCACCTTATTCACTGTTCTTGTTTGCATTTTCCTATTCACCCTGGCTCTCCAGACTTAGCCTATTTGCACTGAACTCAGCTCCTGGCCAAAGTGATACCATCATACTCCTGAATCAATCTCTGATTTATGAGTCTGATGTCAAGGAACTCTATCTGACTTCAAAAATGTAGGATGAAACTGAATTTGTTCCTCCTTAATATCTCACACGTTTACATAGATTTGTCCACAATCACCAAGTAGTATTGAACTGTAAATAAATACTTAAAAATTGGGTACATAAACTGAATAATCTATTTGTTTCAGGTATCATTTTTTTTCCCCAGAGAGACTCCTTTAAAGAAGTTTCATTTCCAAAAATGATTCTGCAAAATAGGAATAAATATGTGGCTATATTTATCAATTCAGAATTATTTCCAAATCAAACATAACGGTTATAAACACAAAGATAAGGGAATCTTCACTTGCAATTCTGCACTTATTCTGAGGTCTGACAATGCATATATACTGTTCTTTTTTTTGCCTACTTTTTTTGCCTACTGTTTTCACTAGCAAGAGATGAAAGTCAATAGAGGCTCTCAGTTGTCTATGCCCAATATGCTGCTGCAGCTTGTTTTCTGCCAAAGTTTTTGATTACAAGAAAACAGAACTGAGCTCCTTATCTCTCTTTCCTGTGGTATGGCATGCCAGCCAATAAAAAATGGTTTAGCTTCTTATTTAAGTGGCAGAAAATTATAGTTGATCCTGAATGCATGCACGGGGACTTATTCTCAACTGCACCCAGAGAATACAAGGTGACTGAATATGCCAGGTATAGGCCTAATTTTTGAACAGGAAAAGGAATATTTTAGTATTTCTCCAGCTTACTGCAATTACTTGCTGTAAACAAGTAAAAGCACAATTTGGAAGTAGGTACTGTCCTGCAGTACATTGAACAGATGCTCTTCAGCTCCATGAGGTTGAAATCTGTGTTTTTACTAAAGCATTGTTTCTAAAGAATATCCTCTGGAAGGATATTGTCCTAAAGGACAGATTTCAAAAGTGACACAGCCAGTGCTATCCACAGTCCTGTCTGCCTACAAATAGCTTTCTGGCTGCAATCATGATACACAAAGAATAGAATTGCTTGGAGACAAAAAATATTTTGCATATGCTTGTTTTCCAGATGAGGTTGTGTAAGACTGACTAAGTAGACAGGGAAAGAAAGGTACATTAAAACATATGTTCTGTACTACAGCTCTTGTATTATGGCCTGAAGGATTGTAGAATTTGATGATTATATACTAAATGCTCTTCTGTATACATAGAAACTGACACCAGAGCATGATGCCAAACTATTAGGTCCTATATCAAGGAGAGAATGTTCTCTTTTCCTTGATAAGTCCAAACATAATGTATTTTCAGTAGTTTCTGTCCTTGAAAGCAGAGTGACTTCCTTCATATGCAGTACAGAAACTTTGCAATTTCTTGTTGCCTGAAAATCATTTTACACTATGTTTTATTCAAAGAACTCACTTTACAGAATGGGAAATAGCATGCAAATAATCATGTATCTGAGGCTGTATCATGGTTTTATCATTATGAGGCATAGTGTACCCCCACAGAATTTTTGTTTTGATTCACAGCCTAAGTGAGATGAGTGTGTTCTGTTTACTGCATATCATTGTGTAGAGCTTCAAGATCTTTTCTGAAATGAAAAATGTTACATATAGTAAATATGGATTATAACTTATTCAATATCATTTATTATTTATATTAAACATACTCTGTTTTCTTAGGAGGAGAAACAAATATTTATGTTAGGTTAAATCTGGTGGTTTTCCTATGCAGCAAATCCAATTCCAGTCCAAATCTTTTGGTGCCAGATCATTTTGCAATCTGGATTTCATGCATACATTGTCAGACTGGTTTTTTTATGTTTGACCTGGGTTTTGGTGATACTGAATACTCTCAAAGGATAATGAAAACACCAAAGAAAAGGGAACATAGAGTAAAAATAAAGCATACCATTCCTTTCTCAAGTGCTTTCTCAAGTGCCATCAGTTGGTGCTCTGTGATTTAAGAACTGATTTTGTGGAAAAGGAACAAGAAATCAGGTGGAGTTTATTCTTTGTACCCACTCACATACTAGGCAAAAAACTAATAACATAATTGCATGTTTATACCACAATTTAATGTATATTGTCATTTGTAACCAGAGAAGCATTTTTACCTGCAGATGGGATTTGTACATGCCTGTTGGGTTGCCAGATGCCTCAGATTACCAAATTACTCTCACACACAGTTAATAAAATATGCTGGAGGAGGTCTTCATAACTTCTATGGGTTGTTTGAAATCATAGTTTGGAAATTTTTTCAACTATTGGCTCTTGTAGGACACTAGAAAACAGTGAAGACTTTTTCTACCTAATTTTATCTTCTATGCAACTATTAAAAATGTAATTTCTGTCACACCAGACCCATACAGATTTTTCACCCTCTCACTGCTTCACAGCATAATTAATGGGGCTACACTATGACTCCTGATATTAAACTGCTATAAAACACATTTTCCAGAAGATATTTATAGATAGAATATAATGATTTATTCTGTAAGAAGTTTTTGTGAAGTTCTATATTTTGTTTTCCTATAGGACAGTTAGGTATTATTTAGATCATACTGCTTGTATCCTCCATGTTTTTCTCAGTTCCAAATCTAATTCTATGAAAGTTACGAGTTATTCACTAGCTTTTGCAGGAGCAAAATCAAAAGTTTAATGCCAAATGTTAAGCTTAGTGGACTATTTTTTCTCATTTATTGTTGTAAGACATTTTAACACTGAAGAAATCAATGGGAATTTAGTAATTTATTTCAATGGGACTAGGTATCATTTGGAACTCTTGATCAACAAGCTGATGGGTTTTTGAATTTATTTCACTATTTTGAGAAGAAAATGTAATGGTACCCTTCACTAATTGGTTTAACAACGTTCATGAGACCATAGTGTGTCACTTTAATTATAGTTTGTTAAGTGCCAAAGCTAAGCCTTTTTGTCATTTCTGTTTAGGCATTGGTCCATTAAGAAGTGAAACAGATCCAAAAGAAGAGCAATGGGTACTTTAAACAGCTATAAAAGCCTCATGCAGTGAATACAAAGTTCTAGATAAAATCTGAATCACAATATAGGTAATACAGAAGCACCTAGGTACACTATTAATTATTATTCCAATTTGGTTATCTGAGATTTGGAAAATTAAAGTTTCATGTAAAAAAAAAAGGCATATTGTTCAAATAGATCAATTAGCAAAGTTGAAATGGTAAAAGTACAAGCTGTCTGTTGACCTTCCATACATTACTCAGCATATTATTATAACTATAATTTGCTTCTTATGTATGTAATATAATTCTAGAATAAAATCCTGGACAAGTAATATGAAATGCAGAAGTACAAATTCCTTTAGTGAAGCAAAATCCAGACCTATTCTTGTAAATATTCACCTACTTGGAAATCTTACCCTTCCCTAAGTGAGTTCAGGTTTAAGAAAATAAAATGGTGAGGAGGAGGAGGGAGGGAAGCAACTTGGAAGCAACTAATTCTACAAAAACAAAACATACTCACTTGGGGTCAAACATTTGTCAGACCTGTTAAATTGAATTTTGTTCTTAAATTTTAAGGAGAAAAACTATATTTTTTAATTTGTGTCATATTTATTGTCATACAAATTAAGGTAATTTCTATGCATATCAAGGATACGTGCTATAATATTATTTATTATTTTATTATTTATTATTATTTATTATTTCTATAATAAAATATAGAAACCCCATTTAGCTGTAATAAGGGTCTGTGAGTGTACTGGTCCAAGTGACTGATATTTTTTTAATTCTTCAGTTAAAATTTTTACTGCATCTTTATGCCCAATTTCCTCACTCAGAGTTTGCCCTGCTTTACTTGGTCCCAGATATTTTCCAGATGGAATTTCAATTGCTGCTTTATTTACTGCTTGCCATATTGCTGCTGCCTCTCCCCCACCTTCTCAGGGGAAGTTTCTCCAATCAGAACATCATCCATATATTTTGTTGCAGTTTCACATCTTGGGGGAGTGAGTCTCTCTGAAAAAGTTCAGCAAGTTTGGCAAGAACAATTATAGGTGAATATTTATATCTCTGTGGGAGTCTGCTAAAGGTGTATTGTATTCCCACCCAAGTGAAAGGAAACTGCTCTTTATCCTCCTCCTTCAAGGGAACCATAAAGAACATATTTTTTATATCTAGCACCACCATCAATGGGTGTGCAGCTGCTTTCAAAGTAGCAGTTATATTTGCAATGTTTGGTACAGCTGCCTCTCCATAGCTGTGTTAGCTGTGTTAGCACTCAGATACTAATAATCAATTGTTAAATACCAGCTCCTGTCTGCTTTCCCAGCTGGCCAGACAGCTGAGTTATATGAGGAGTGAGTTCTGGAGATTATTTGTTGTTTCCCTGTTACTGTCACGTGACAAGAAATAATAAAATTCGCGCAAGGTGTTCTAGTATCTGAACAGGAACAGGAAAAGAGCACTTTACTTTTTAGACCTCAACATTTATAGAATTCTAAATGTGACAGTGGATTGGAGGATGACATTGCCACTTCTCCAACCACACTGGTTAAACTAACAGTCTATCAAAATTCTCCTCCTACAGAGAAGAATGTATAACAATTGTTATTTACATGAAAGCATATAAGAAACTCTATTACAAGAATGTAAACATTCGAAAGCTTAAAAAAATCTCAAGAAAACAAAGCGACATTTCCCAGTCATGACTTCAGAAATTCCATTTTGTGCCACAGCAGAAATCATTAGTAATTTTTTCAGTAAGGGAGCGGATTGGCTACAGTCATTGATGCCTTGAGTTCTAGCTTTCATATTTTCCAGATTCTGTACTGCCTTGGTGTGTAACTCTGAACTTCATATAAAGTGTTAGCAAGTTCTCTTCACAGTTTAGTCAGACAAAACAATCCTTTTCCAGCCTGAGAACCAAGGACACCGTTGCAGCCTCAGGCCCAAAAAGTGTAAACAACAGCGAATTGAAGAAAGCAATCTGGGAGGGGGGGACTTCATAACCTGAAGCTGTAATTGGACAAGTAACCCATATACATAAATGGACCAAAACTTATAAAAGCATGAAAACTCTTGACTGTCCGTCCATCTTGCGTCCATCTTGGGCAGAGCTCTGGCCAGGCTCTTGCACTGCCCAAGGTGTACCCTTTTAAGGCCTTTCAGTAAGTACCTACTTTATTCCTTTAACTCTGTCTAGTCTCTGTTCCAGATCAGCCTCTCAAGGCATTATCATTAGTACATACATTGTAGACTCTGAGTTTCTACCAAGACTGGGATTGATGTCTGAACCTAAGGACCAAACATCAGCATTTGGCAGGGACATCCATTTAAAACATTGAAACCTAAAATATTTTCATTATGATCTTTAATTAAAATGTATAGGCTACCATCACCACTCAATAAGCCTCCACTTGCCAACAGAGAGGCTTAATTGAATTCCAGGTGTTTGGTTTTTTTTTCTTTTTTTCTTCTTCATGCTCTGTAATGTCTCCTTAAGGGGAGGGAGGGGCTGTATCCCTTTTTGGAGACTGATGCCAGAGGAATTGAAATGTGTTTCTTCCTTTCGCTGTTATCTCATTTCTGGAGCACCTATTACATTCTCAAAACATCATCCAACCTGACCAAGAACATTTCCAGTCATGGGACATCTGACACCTCTCTTTAACTTGTTCCAGTGTTTTACCACCCTCACTGTAAAAAAAAAAAAATAAAAAAATTTCCTTATATCTAATCTAAATCTACACTCTTTCAAACTGTTCTTACCAGCCCCCTTCAAGAATCGAAATGTTACAAATAACCTCTCCCCAGAGCCTTCTCTTCTGCAGGCTCTGATGGTCCCATCCAGCAGCCCTCCTCCCTAACAGGGACATTTCTTTCCTGTCCTAAGAAGTCCAGAGCTGGACTCAGCACTCCAGGTGGGGTCTCACCAGGAGAGAGTGTAGGAATCATCTCCCTCACCCTGCTGGCCAGGCTTCTATTGATGCAGACCAGGATGCAGCTGTCTTTCTGAGCTGCAAGAGTACATTGTCTGCTCATGCTCAGCCCAGCACCCCCAGTTCCTTCCTGGCAGAGCTGCTAACAATCCCTTCATCCCCCAGCCAGTATTAATATCAGGGATTGCCAAACCAGGTGAAGGACCTCACACTTGGCTTCCTTGAACCTCATGGGGTTCACATGGGTCCACTTCTCGACCTTGTGAAGTGCTTTAGATTTTCCCCAGAGAGTTCTTGCACTCCTAAGGGAAAGATTATTTGAATTTCTTCATGTGGTAATGGAGTTAATTCTACATTATTTTCACAACTAGGAATTTCAGTCTCTAACAAAAAAAAAAAAATCAGAAAGTGAAGCGTAGTGATAATGTCTTTACAAATTAGATTTCAAACAATGATTTTTAATAAATAGGCATTTTCTTCTAGTATTATCATCTCTGTATGTTTCTTTCTTACAAATACACAATGAGTAATTCTTGAAAGAAGTAGATAATATGTTGATTAGAATTCATTGCCTTCTTTCTTTCCATTTTATGATCCTCAAATATTTGTCAGCATAGTCACTGTAAGGTCTCAGGAATAATTGCTTTAAAGAAGTCAGTATTTTTTATTTCTTATATTCTAAGGTTTTCCAAAGCTACCAGGACTCAGAAATATGATTTCTGTATATGTGACACAAAAAACTAGATGAAGTAGAAACCTAGATCTAAAGGGTTTCAGACCTGCTAATGTTGTAAAAGGAATTTATCAGCCCAGGCAGTTTCCATTACTGGGATAAAAGTATAATTATTTTAACAGAGATCAAGATTTTCTTAGCATTATGTGTATTATTAAAGGAGGTAATTTTAAGCTGATTTGATTTGATTTTTTGAGTACATGCATTTAGGAAAAATTGAGGTCTGTCAAAAAAAGCAGGACTGTGAAACAAGAACCCAAGTTCTACTGGTTGAAGGAAATTCTTCTCTTAAAAAAACTATTTGAATACGTCTTGTATCATATTATCACTTCTTTAGACTATGTCATGTTGTAAAATATAAGTATACATGTATAAAATTTACATGTTATCACTGAAATGCTAGAGCTTTTTGCACTCAGATGCCTTGGCAATGACCACAGTATAAATATGCTCAGAGAATGAATGAGATCTGTTGTCAAAGATACTAAAGGTCATCTTGTCCAATCCACCACTCAGAGAGGAGACTAATTTAGGTCAGGCTGTCTGTCACCCCAGGGCCATGGTTTCCTCAGTGTTGCTGGGCAGCCTGTGTTTGGCAGTTCTAATTGTGGTAGGCATTCTTTCTCTAAGGTCTAATCAGAAACTCTGTTAGAACGGAGGTTTTTGCCCCTTATGCTTTTGATGGACACCTCTGAGGAAGCATCTTTAGTAGAGCATTTTAAAAGAAGTAATAAATAACACTTTTTTGTTTAATGATGTAAATTGGACTGATGGAACATTAAGAAAACAAAATATTTTGACAATGAAGAGACTAATACGTCATCATACTGTCTTTTCTTTCTTCTAAACTGAAGTCAGAGATTAACCAGAAGTGTGTGGGAGGGGTGCTTGCAGGGCATTATCTCCCTGGAGTGAGGAGGTGTTGTCTGCATCTATCATTAGGTGCATGGTGAGTAGCAGTATAGAAAATGTAAACATCAGACAGTCAGACCCTCCATAACAGGAATTCTGTATATCATGCCCAAGTGCTGGTCCTGACAGCTGATGATGTGGCTCGTGCAAGGGAAGAGCCCTCCATGGAGAAGTGTAATTTTGTGTTGCAGAGAGAATAAATATTTCTCATCTGTTGAAGATTGCTCAACTACTCTCCCATTGTAAGTACATTCATTTATAAATTATGTATTTTCCATTTTAAAGGTAGATGTGTTTAATAAAGTATATTTTAAAAATACATGAACTAAGACAGAAATAACATTCATTGCCCACTTAGCATCATCTGGCATATGTAAACTCAATGCCTTGTTAAACTAATTTCTCAGACACAAAGTGCTGAGCCTACCAAAGGGGGAAAAAAAAAGGCATTTTAAGGATTTTTGTCTACTTGTAAGGGGAGCAGTGAGGGATCTTTTTCTGTATATGCGATTTGTCATCCATATTTCAATCTCTCTGGTACAATGTCTCTAACTGATGAGCATTTCTCTCACCAGTACTGGTGTTTCTTTCATATATAATTCTTTGAACCATTTTCTATGGCAATTCAAAGTCCTCGGTCCTATGCAAGTTCTTAATAAAAAGAAATTTTAAAGACAAATGGATTGTAGTGATATAGTACTGACAGGTTACAACTTGGTCAAAGGCAAATTATGACTTGATAGTAGACTGAAATGTCTGAGAAAACCTAAAGAAAAAAGGTCAAAACCCCCTGCAAATAAAAAGCATGCTCACCTGATGTAAGGAAGTGGTAGCAAGGTGGGTCAGTCTTTTCTCTCATGTAACAAGTAATAGGATGAGAGGAAATGGCCTCAAGTTGCCCCAAGATAGGTTTAGAATAGATATAAGGGAAGATGTCTTCCCTGAAAAGGTTGTCAACACTGCAAGAATTTCCCAGGGAAGTGGTTGTCACAAGCCCTAGAAGTATTTAAAAGACATGCTGAGAGACATGGCTTAGCAGCAGACTTTGAAGTCCTAGGGTACAGGTTGGACCTAATGAACTTGACCTAAATGATTCTATGATTCTATAAGGCTTTAATACAGAGATCTGAAATTCATGAATTGTCACATTTGAGTCTATAGTCCTGCACATCCACTCCTGAGGTAGGTGAGGTGTGATTTCTGAGCAGCAGCCGGCCGAGAACAGCTGCAGACAGCTTTCTTTCAGGCACAACTGATTTTACAGATGATCATAAAATGTCTAAGAAAGACTCCAGTAATGGAAAATAGGACTGCCTGACAGAACACTAATGCTGTAGTTGTTCACAAATAAGAGTACATGATTAAAATGCTGTGGGCAAAAAGACCACCTTTACATTCAACTAGGAGAGTGAATGTAAACCAGAACTCATCTGTATCCTGCATTTCTTACATGAATCTTCTGGTTTTATTCCTTCTAGCAATATTGGATTCTTTCACTTCAGCTTCTTAGTGTGCCCTGTTTTTTTTCTAAATGAAAGGATTCACCATTCAAATATTTTTAAAATCACATAATGATATTTCAAAAGAACATTCAGTAATTTGTAAATATTTGAAAGAAGAAACATTTCTGTTATTTTATTGCAATACATACGCACATATTGACTGCATTTATATGAATTTTTTTGTGCTTTACACTAATAATAGAAGATATTGAAAGTAAATTATTTGATCTGATGCTTGCTAAAATATTTTCTTACTATACATATTCAGCAACATTAAAAAAAGCATCACAAAATGAATTATTTTAACATTTCTGAGATATATGAAAGAGGCAATTTCTTGCATTTTCATATTAATTTTTTTATCTATTATAATTTTTTTTTATATTAAGTATACTGAAACAGTGTAGTGGAAAAGTTATGCTGAACATTCATTCAAGTAAATGACAGATGAAACAAAATATTTACTATGCTTATGCTCCTGCCATACTTAATTATTGCTTAATTTGAACTACTATATTTAATAGTAGTTATAAAATGAATAACTATTTTATATATAACAATACAAAGTATTATATTCATATAAAATATTTAACAAATATAGATATTTCATAGATACGCAATATCTATGGTATCTCTTTTGCAAAATACTTATAAATGTGAAAAAAAAATAAAACATCTGAAAGTTTTGTTGCAAGTGTGCCACTTCCTATTAATCCTTGGTGTATTTTAATATAAATTTTTAAATGACAAAATTCAAAATATTTAGGGGCTTTAAAAAATAATTTCAAGACTCTTTTTTTAAGAAAAATGGTCATTTAGTCTCTATCTTTTTATTAATCAGCAGGAACAAAGGAAATGGAAAAACTGTATTGGAGTAAGACAGGACAAAAGTGATCATAGAGGGTGATTTGGTTTTGGTTTTTGGGGGATTTTTTTGGGGAGTGGTTTTCTTTTTGTTTGTTAGTTTGGTTTTTTCTTGTTTGTTTGTTTGTTTGTTTGTTTTTGATAGATGGATGTCCAGTATACTTTCTGGATAATATTTATGACTAGATTTTTTTCTGATTGAAATATCTTTTTTCATTCCACATTTTCAATACATATGACAATCTGGATGCTAAAGACACCTGCTTTTATGTTCCTTGAAAATGGCTGCAGTTTAGTCATTAATGTCAGTGGGAAATGGATCCTCCTTAAGAGGAAGAGAAGGAACAAATTATCATTGATGACTCAGTGCTATTGTGGATTATTGCTTTGTTTTTAAATTGCAATAATTCATTTAATGAAAAAGAAATGGTAATGAGTTTGTGTTTTATCTTTTATGTTTCTATTTTATCTAACCTTGAACCTCTGGAAACAAAAACGTCATACAATAAAAAACTGGGTCAGGAGGAAAAAAATAATAAAAGAAAAGAAACAATTCAGACTCAAATATGTCCTGAAATAAGTATTAAACTCCTTTGTCTTTTTCTGAAGATTATATCCATACTGTTGCTAAATTGCACTGTCAGCTAGTGGGAAGCCTGGTCTGGTTGTCTTGAAAACAGGCAGCTGGTAGCTCTCCAAGTTTGCAGGCAATAGATCTATTACAGAATGGAGTTGTAGAAACCCAAGCTTGACACATCTTGATGTGATATTCCCTTTACTTACTATTGATTCATTTCTACTCAACATGAATTTTCAAATGCATAGAGTGAATGTTCAAGCTAATTTTGACCAGTCTTGATAGTGGTTCACCAAGACATATTCAGACATTCCTTTATTCTGTTTATTCATCTGCTTCAAGTTCTTCCAGAGAGTGGTAGAGGGAATTCTTTTTTTTTTTCCAGTATTTCACTATCTTCAGATACCAGAAGGATGGACTTCACCTGTGCAAGACAAATTAGACAGTCTTACTCCCCTTCTTTTGACAGACTTTCATTTCAGTTTTATGCCCTTATGATTCATACATTGTCCTTGCATCTTTCTAGTAGATACCTAAAAAGCAAAAGATACACCTCAGCAATTTTTAACCACTGTAATATCTTGTAACCATATACATAAATATAGTACTAAAACCACTACATATATATAGTACCTTGCTTCCAAAGGAGCCCATGTAATTTTACATAACATGTTGTGTTTTGTTTAATTGGATTATCTTAGTGTACATATTTTAAGGTACCATAAAAATTTATTAGAAAATAACTTTCCTATATGTATTTCTGTAGATCAATCAGAAACACTGCTGCATTTTATTTTTGCAGCTTTGGAATACTGTTTAGCCATAACAAGAGGTCTCATACAAAAATGCAGGTACAAAAGTTAGGGGAGCGGGGAATAAAAAGAGAAAACATATTCCACAAATATTTAGAACAATCACAAACTAATTGAAAAACAACACATGTTGTAAAGTGAAGTTATGGTATGTGTCCTGTGCTAATTAATACTGATAATCATCAAATTGAATCTTTCCCTAACAGAATTAGGTGGTAATTTATTTCTTTACTCAACTTTTTTCATCATATAAATACAATATGGAATTATATTTTTAAGCTAATAAATAAGTATACCTACATAATTTACAGAAAAAATTCCTTTCAAGTCAATAGATTAGATATATAAGCTTTAAGAATTTTTTTTTTTCCATTATAACAAGGTATGACCTTATTTGATATTAAAAAGGAGAAAAAAACCTTCTGAAAAAATGCATAAAAGCTAAATGACCAAATAATTTATAAAATACAGAGGGGAAATATGTCTTTTCCTGGTGATAAATTGGTATACAAGCTTTTAAAGGAATCTTTGATCTGATCAAAAGAGGTGGGTGTTTCTTATATTTCTGTTGAAATTCTCAAATGACAGGAAGGGCAATTAGTGAAGCTGGATGATTTATTGCTTGAAGGGTGTAACAGACAAAATTGTTCTAACAAAATTAAAAGCATGAAACTGAAATAAAATGCCTAGTTACTTGAGGTAGCTAAAACCAATACTTGCCCATTTTGAACTCCATTAAAAGGCTGATGAGAAATAAAAAATAACAATACATGCTGCAACTGTCTTTTCCTTTAGTTCACAAAATAATTATGACTTTCTAACTAAATGTATGCTTTTTGTAGAAAGAATATTAAGACAGGTTCATATACATTAACATTTATTAGCAGAATGTGTAGTCGATGGCATACCTGAACTATAATTATGAAGGTTACCTTGGAGCAATTAAAGGAGAGATAATGAGAGAAAGAGGGAGACAGAAGGGAGTTAAAGGGAAAAATGCCCATAGGAAATGGTAAAAGCAGTTATAAGAATGAGGGAACACGGATACACATCCTCCCCTGTGGCATTGCCCCAAATGAAGGAAGTGTCAATGAGCTTGATGATGCTCAGCATGCTTTTTTCTTAGTATTACCCTTTCAGTGAGATCTGCTAAAGCTCCCCATTGATTCCTGTTTCTGATGACATTGTAACTTATTGGAAAACAAATATTTTATATTTATTGGCTATTAAGTCCCTGTTGACACATACTATCAGATATTTTTAATGAACTTCAGTGACTACTATTCACTTTCTTTGTGTATATTCTTGGCTTTCTAGAGTAAAAAGTAAAATCTGCAAAACAAAAATGAAAGAGTTAGGGACAGAATATAGAAACATATAATAGTTTGAGTTGGAAGGGACCTTTAGGAGCATTGAGCTCCAAGCACCCTGCAATGGGCAGGGGCACCTCCCACCAGACCAGTATCGAGCAGATGCAGCCATGGTTTCATTTCTGTGACAGCTAAGAAATATTCAGCAAGTAGGAGCTGAACTTTTAGTAGCTTAAATTTATGTTCCTCTGAAGACAACAGCCAAAGAGATGACAGCATCTCCTAATGGGATCATCTTTTCTAATACACACATGTGGATAATCAAAAAGAATCTTAGAAAACATATATTAAGCATATCCTCATTACCAAATACAAAATATTGTGATACTTAGACATTTTTTTCTCTCCCTTGAACTTATTTTTAAAAATAATTTGTAAGATGTGAAAAGAACGTTTATTGTACGAGGACACGATATAGTTGTTTTTCAGATAATAAAATTTTCCTCCTTTTCAGTCAATACTTGTATTTTAAATGTAAAAATATTAATGCCAAAGTCACAAAAAAAAAGAATGGTAGAAAGGAAAGATAGATTAATAGGAAAACTGTTAAGACACAAGTAAAATAAAAAAAATAAGGAAATTATAAATAGAAAAATAAAAGAAAACAAGTTTTCAGTAAATAGAACTAAACTCCCATAAAGACCAGCCTTTTGCTTCTTCCATGATATCTAAATGAGAGGAGAACCTTTTAAATAGAAAAATCCCTGGTTAATGTCATATTGGCAACCTGAGCCTAGAACAAGACGTTCAAAACAGCTGTTAAATGATTTGCATTCTGCCAGGGTGAAGTGTATCAGTAACCACAGAAAGCACATTTAGTCTTCAGGAATCCATGTCAAAACAGCATTGAGCATTTGAGTCAGTATTATCTCAAAAGTGAAAAATTAGGTGTAAGACAAGCAATATACACAGCTAAGTACAGCTGTAGGGAAGTAGCCTGAGTAACCCAGCCATCATTCATGTTCTCTGTTTGCAAAGCACTTTGAACAAAAACAGATCAGTTGCACATGCAAGTGTTCCATAGACATTTGCCTCTATGAAACAGTTCCAGAAGTTTATTAACTGCTTGAGGAAGAGACTATTTTTAAAAATTGTATTTATAGAATATGCACTATAATACAATTTGACCAAATACAGGGTTTCCTCAGTTTTTGTAAGTAATTGGGGTAGCAATCGTAACAGGAAGGTGAGTTTTGTAGGTTTTTAAAAATAAACATGACACAACACTTGAAGAAGACAATTTTTTAATTCACCTACGCAATTGCTGTATTGATTTCTCATAAGGCGAAAAATCAAGAAAATCAAAGCCTATTTTTGGAGAAGATACATATAGCCAAAATAGAAAGAATTATATCATACTTCTTAATTTTGTTCACATACTGAGTATGCAAGCAAATCACCAATGGCCTTGAAAAGTATGTTGTCCCCTTATATATAATAATCATACATGTCTCAGTTATGGAGGAGATAACAGATGACAAATAGACTTTCATGGTGCATCTTAAGTTTTGTCTTATTCAATTCAGATTGCTTCTGTTTTCCACATACCAATGTTAAAAATATCAATATTCTTTCAGTATCTGACATACAAAGATTGAGAAATTTGATTTTCCTGCACTATTAATGGAAAAAGCAAGAAGATGCCTCAACAGTTTTTAAAAACCTTTTTTAACTAAGAACATAGTCGTTGAAGTTAGTATGAATTATGTTCTTTGAAATGCCAGAACTGAAGTCAGTGTTATTGCTACTGAGCCTTTGAATTTGAAGGCATCTTTTCACTGTCTTTAATCTTCCATTTGAAAACACTAATTCTAGGTCCCTAAAGGGACATTTGTATTTTATTTTATGCTATATGCATTTCAAATTATTGAATAGTAGTTTTGATTTGACTTTCTGATAAGGTTAAAACACAGCTGATACAAAAGAACAAAGTATTTTGTATCCTGTTACATTCTATTAAGTCTGATTGTCTCATAATTCTGAAAATTGCATTTCAGCTAATGCTCCCTGGTATGCAGCTCCATTTAAGTACAGTGTAATGATAACAAAAAGAGGAGGTTTTACATGTAATGTTCATTCATTCATTTTTTGGTACTTGATAGACACAGCTTCCCCAAATTTTTTAACTGTCATTCGTATGATCTGAAATAATTTAAAAATACTTACATTGAGTTCACAAAGAATTTTTAAAAATTGTAGATAACCTTTATTTGTTGTTTTAAAATGTATATATTAACAAAACACAAATGAAACCAGACATGGACACTTGAAATAGTTTACAAAGAATTATAAATTTGTTTTATCAGTAACAATGAAACTCTATATCTTTTTTTTTTTTCCTCAGTATCCTTAAAAATGCCTAATGGAAAGTGGTAACAGGATCTCAAACTCAGATATTTGTCATTTATTAATTTATTTAGGATGCTAAACCATTCCACTGTGATAGAGTTGGCCCTAGATTACAAGTCTTAGAATTCAGATGTCTGCTCTACTACAAACTTCCTGAATATGCCTAGGCAGGCTTTGTGAAATGACTTTGCTAGCATTTCTCTTTCCTCCCATTATTACTCATCTGTTCAAACAGATTCAAACAAGTTCAAATTAAAGATATATGTGGCAAACATTTCATATCAGTTAGTTTTTCAGAGAAGATAAGATCAAAAGTTTACTTGAGATATCTAAATACATGTGGAATGCCTTATAAAACATCTATAATTTCAGTTTAGCAATGAAGTCAGACTCTTAGTTTGTAATTATTCAACCATTACCATAGTAACAAACTCATCTCTTTAACACGGGGTCACTGTTTCATTGCAATTTTATCAGAAGTTGGACATGAAGAGAGTGAAAGCTCATATCTATCAACAAAGCAATAAATTTGAACAATAATAGGAAAACAGAAAATAAAAAAGTGTTCTAACTTAAAAGTCACTGTTAATTGTTGTAAGTTAACCCCGGTAGGCAGCTAAGCACCACAGAGCTGCTTGAACACTCCCTGATTGCTTAAGCTTATTAAAGCAAAAGCTGCATGCACAAGAAAAGCAATGTAATGAATTCATTCACTACTTCCATATTGCAGGCAGATGGTTTTTCTAGGGAAAGCAGGGTTTCTTCATGCCTAGCAGCTACTTGGGAAGACAAACACTATAACTCTGGACATTGGAATGCTCTGAAAGTGCCTTTTTGATGGACAAAAATACCTGTGAGTTATCCCTGTGCCCATGCAGACTTATCCACAGGTACTAGTCCCTTCAACTGGAGTTCTGATTCAAGTTCCAGTAGCACAGGAAAAGCAAAAATGCCCTGTCCATCTGCTAACCAAGGCAGATTGTTGTTGCTGTTATCAAAATGTTCCCAGGCATAGCACAGTGAGATGATAAGCAATACAGGAAACAGTGAAAGCAGCCACTAACAAGCAGTAGACTTTTACATACAACAAGGCAAGCAAGCCCCATGGCAAGCACAGGAGACTAGCAGTTAATGACTGAACAGTTACAGCAGCTGTAAATTCAGTCTATCACACTGAAATCTGTCCTTATCACAAACCCTTCCAGAGACATATTGGGTTCCATAAAGGACTGTTGTAGCTTAACCCCAGCAGGCAGCTCAGCACCACACAGATACTTCCCTCACAATGCAATGGGGAAAAGAATCAGAATGGTGAAGGCTGAGATAAGGACAGTTTAATGGATTAAGCAAAAACTGTGCATGAAAGCAAACCCAAATAAGGAATTCAATCACTGCTTACCAGTGAACAGCCAGGCAGATGATCAACCATTTCAAGGAAAGCAGAACTCACCACATGTAGCAGGGACAAACAGTTTTAGGCAATCAGATGTATTCAGAACATCACCTCTGTCCTTTTTTTCCTCCCCATCTTTTATTGCTGAGAATGACATAATATGGTATGGGTTATCCCTTAGGTCAATTTAGGCCAGATGTTCCAGCTATGTCTCCTGTCAGCTTCTCCTGCATCCCCAGACTATTCACTGGCTGGGCAGCATGAGTGGATGAAAAGTCTTTGACTTAAAGTAAGTACTGTTCAACAACAATGAAAACAGCAGTGTGTTATCAACACTGTCTTGGTCACAAATCAAAAACATAGCACCATACAATCTGCAATGAATAAAATTCACTGTATTCTAGCCCAAGCTGGTAAAATAATTTATTAACCTTCTGTAGTTACTGCATGCTAATTTTTGATACCACAACATATGAAATAATTCTTCAACATAGATTATAAAATAATACTAGATTTGTATTTGAAATATCATGTAAAAATCATTTGCAGAAGGTTGTTCAAATTCCTTTTAAGGACTAGATGTCTTCAAGAATAATAGCTATTTGTATGCTCTTCATAGCAGACTGGGAAGCTGGATTGTATTTTTGCAGTAATCATGGTTCAGAAAAGTTAAACTATGTATGAAACTTGAATTATTTTGAACATTTCTGTACTCATATCTTTGTAATTTTTCAATTACAAAGTAATTTAAATTGTAATTTTTCAACTGTAAATGAATTGTAATGGATAGTTCAACTAATGCAAATGAGGTTTAGAAATTTAATGTAGCATACATGAAAGTTAAATAAGAGATTCTACATATTATCTTGGCTTATTTTTTTCTATTTTTTTCTTCTCAGGGTTTGATAGATACAGTGGCTTTCAGCTAGCACCTTATGCTGAAATTTCTCCTTAGACATGAGGAAAAGCTTTGTTATTCATTCTCACAACACATTATGAGAAGAATGGGTATTTTAAGTACCAATGTATCAATGTAAATAATAGTATTTGTGAAAATTGCAGTACAGTAATGCTCCAAGTACCAGTCAAAGTGGCTGTTCTGGAGTATTCTAGTGTAATCTTTTCAACTATAGTTGAAACATTGCATGAAGTGATAACAGATACACGATGTATAGTTGAATTGCTAACATGAACCATGGACACCAAAAGTAAATTCACAGAAGATAGTTTTAGAATATTTTCCCAGTGAAATCTGTAACACTAACTGGTATTTCATACTGCGTTTTACAACGCAGAGAAAGAGAATGGAAATGGAATCTATTAAAGTGTGGAAAGGGCAAAAAGAATGAGCTTCACATTTTTAGGTCTTAGAATTGTAGACTCATATAATAGTTTTGGATTGAAAATGACCTTTAGAAACCACACAGCTCCAAACTCCTACCATGGGCAGGGACACCTTCCACTAGATCAAATTTTTCAAAGCCCCATCCAGCTTGGCCTAGAACATTTCTAATGATGGGGAATTCACCCATCTTCTCTGGGAAACCTGTTCCAATACCTTACAATGCTTTTAATTTTAATCTGTTAGCTTTTGTCCTATAACTGGTGGCCATTATTAAAAGGGAAAAAAAAATCTTTCTAGTATTCACCTTTAAATATTGAAAGGCCAAAATAAGGTCTCCCCCCCACCTTCTCTGTTCCATGCTAAACAACACCAAACGTCTCAGCCTTTTCCTCACAGGAGAGGTATTTCATAATTCTCATCATTTTCATGGCCTTACTATGGGTCCTATTTAACATATCCATGTTTTTACGTCCTGGGTGCCCCAAAGTTGGATGCAGCACTCGAGTGCTGCAGAGCAGAGTAGGGAAAATACACACCAGAGCAGAGTATAGGGAAAGAATTTCCTCCCTCAACTGGCTGCCACAGTTCTTTGCATGAGCTAAGGATATGATTGGCTTTCTGTCCTGCAAGTGTACCTTGTCAGCTAACATGTAATTTTTCATCTACCAGTATCCCCAACTCCTTTCTCAGCATGGCTGCTCCTAATCCATCCATCCCCCAGTCTGTTGTGGTATTGGGGATTTCCCAATCCAGAAAAGGGTCTTGCACTTTGCCTAGTTGAACTTCATGATGTTCACATTATACCACTCCTCAAGTCTGTCAAGGTTCCCTCTGGATTGCATCCCTTCCTTTTAGCATATCAACTGCATCACTCAGTGTCATCCAACCACTTGCTGAGCTGTATTTAATCCCTTTATGTCATTGATGAATATATTCAAAAGTATCAGTCCTGACACAAAACCCTGAGGGACTTCACTTGCTATTGATCTCTATTTGGACATAGAGCCAGGAACTGCAACATTGCATGCAGCCATTCAGCTAGTTCCATCCATTTAGAAGTCCATCCAACAAATCAAGAGCAGCAATGATTTTGTGTGAGATTGTGTCAAAGCCTTACCAAAATCAAGATCAAGAAATATTCTTGTGATGTTTTCTATTCTCTTCCATTCTGTTCTAACTCTCTTCTATTTCCTTGTGCCTTTCTTATAAATTGGAATGATGTTGACTAATTCTCAATCAGTGGGGATGTCCTCAGCCTCCTAAGACCATTGGTAAATGGTCAAGAGATCTGCTCTAACACTGACTAGGTCATTCAGTACTTTGGGATGAAACCCACAAGGCCCCACGGACTTAGGACATTCAACTAATTCATATTGCCTGTTGCAGCACTGAAATTAAGTGAAATCATGGTGAGCTCTGAGAAATTCTCTGCTTTTGCTTTCCCTCACTGCCAAGGCAGTGTTGGAAAGCATTTCCTGCAGTAGCTTGTCATTGGTCATGTGTTTCATGATATAGATGAAAACAATCGCTCCCCACCGATTGACCAGCGCACAGCCAGTCCCTGAAGCGTGTCCACCCTGCCAACCTCTCTACTAGACTTACTGCTCAGCATGGTGTCATATGATATGGAACACCCCCTGGGTCAGGTGGGGTCAGCTGTGCCCCCTCCTAATCCCTTGAGCATCTACATCCTACTTCTGGTGGGATGGGGTGAGACACAGAAAAGGTGTTGACTCAGTGCGAGCCCTGCTCAGCAATTGCTGTAACATCCCTGTGTTATCAACACTGTTTTTACACAAATACACAAAACACACCCCCATAGTAGCTGTTGTGAAAAAAAAGAAAATTCTACGCCAGTCCAAATCTGTACAGAGGGACAGTCTTAAAAGTTTTACTAAAATCCAGAAAGGCTGCAACCACCACTTTCTCTTCATCAACTCATGGTTAACCTTACCATAGATTCTTGTGTTTTTTTTTTTTTTTTGTCTCATTTATTTGGTTTTATTTCAGTGGAGGTAGTGTCAGATAAATAGTGTATGACCATAAACTTATATGAAGAGAAGTGGAAAAAGCCTTTAGAACCCTCATGTAAAAATGAAAGAATTACAGAGGCCTTTTAGAGAGTACTGTGTTGCCAAGCCACACTTATGTAGTTACTGTAAAAAAACTCTGTAACAAGAGCAAAACCAGAAAATCCACAGATTTAACCAGAAATAAAATCCAATTTAACTTATACATCCCAAATGTATAAGTTAAAGTTTGCTCTAAATATCTATCAGAAATTTTTGTCCTGACTTTGAATTCATGATGTAGATAATTTTTGGTTATGTTGATGTACTAAATGGGACATTGTCTCAGAGATGATAATAGTCTACAATGTCTTCTTTGCTGATCAATTGAACTGATTCTGTCACTTTTACTTCTTTAAAATCATGAAGACTTGATGAAACTTGCTATTTTCAGACATTAGTATCACAGTCTAGACAACCCATAAAAATTTACCTCAACAACATGTTTTAAATGTCATTTAAAATTCATATTAACCAGTTTTCTGAAATCTTATATTGTAAGAAATATTTTTAGACTTCTCATTTGAGAGCTTATGTAATATGTGATTTACTTAGCTACAGGCTGTAATAAATTTTGACTTACATTTCAATTTAGGACTGAGGAAAAGCATGCTTTTTTCATGCTGATTTGGTGTATCCTGTCTTTTTTTACTACATTAGATGTAGATGTCTATATAGGATAATAGCTAATGTTCTCTCCATCCTATCCATAGTTAATCCTCTGTCCTCCTGTCTTTCAAAACCCAAACATTGTATTCAAATTACTTATATTTATTGATATTATGGAACTTTTGATACACCCTCAAACTTTTGAAAACTCAAAGAAAAAGAAAACACTGCTCTGTTTCATTAGGTACTTGGGAATGTTTGAAGTGATGCTGTCTAAACAATCATTCATTTCACTTTAGTCAGTACTTTTGACAAAGAAGCTTGTATCTGTTGAGTTTAATGATTGTCAAAATCTAAAGTCTTACTGCTCTTCAGATGTATAAAAATTCTAACAAAGGGTTAGTAGAATTTTGTAATACACAAGGGCACAGAGACTTTATCCTTTAAATTTCTCTACTATATTATAGGTTATCACAAATACCACATGAATCACCATTACCATGTAAACTATCACAAAACTTACCACTAACAAGTATGCCCATGATTAACAGAGTACGTATATCTCAAACTATTACAAATTATTATCAGCATTCATTGATATAGGATCAATCAAAAGTGTGTCAACAATCAGTAATAACAGTAATCAATCATGTAGCAACAAGCAATAACAGCAACAGCCAAGCAGAAATATACTCTTACATAACCCTACTGTTACTGAAGCAACTTAACAATTTAACAACAGGTACAATAGAATACTAATTGGGAGATAAATCTCTCATCACTATCAAGTAAATTAGACAGATTTCAGAAGAGGAAAAACAATCCCAAAGGGAAGGGCAAACTGATTACAGATGGGGATCCAAGAGGTAGGAGGGCAAACCAAATGAACCCCAAAAATGGGGTACAGCAAGGTAACAGAATCTCATTTCAGTGACAATCTGTGTCTGAGTCTGAACTCAGACAGTGGAAGTCCCAGATTTCATAAAAAGTTAATGTGGAGAATTCAATCTGAAAAAGAAAAGGTAGGAGTAATGTGGGGAGTTCACAGAGAGAGAGAGGCTCCATTTTTGCTGAAAATAAATGTCCTGTTATAGAGATATAAGAGGGCATAGGACATACTACTTAGAGCAGACAGTAGATGCACTTAATTTTGATTTTTTTAACCTTAACAGCTAGTAGATTATGGTATTTTCTGCTCTTTCAGAGTAATTTTATTTTTCCAGACAGTTTTCTACCCTTTCAGACAATAAGTTGCTGTTACAGTGCCTTGTTCTTTGTGCTTGTCAGTGGTATCTCAGGATGTGTCAAGTCTCTGTGTATCAAGCTGTACTTCAAGGACATTTATCATTCCTCAGCCTAGTTCCCAGGCCGGCAGTTCCAGCCTGGGAGTCCTTTCTCTGTCAGTCCTTACTTTCTCTGTCAGTCCTTTCTCTGTCAGTACTTTTCAACAGTCATGTTCTTTTGCTCAGTAAGTTTCACCTTCTAACCAAACCACCTCTACAGCTGCTGTCATCAACAGTGAGCCAAACCCACTGAAACACTGACTGAAGAAATGGCTTTTCTGTAATTCAGGACGTGCAAACCTGGGGTTTCTCCAAACCTCTTTGTCTATTATGAGAACAGAAATACAAGTATGTATGCATCATTATATGAAGGATGGCCTCAGATAACTTTTGTTTTTGACATATTCTTTTTAGAACGTGTTATGATGTCCACTAGAAGAAAGGCAAGTGGAAAACAGCTGGTAACATGCTGGCAACCAGTGAAACTAGATGCCAGCATAGTGAAACTAGATGCTAGCATCTATTGTGCTTTAGTAGATTTTTATTTTTAAGGGGGACTATTTGCTTACATTTTATTTGCAAGGTTTACATTCCAAAAAAACCTGACTACCAGTATCCTGGTGACTGTACATAACACAAATTTATTGAGCATCATAGAAAGACATCTGTTTTCTTTCCTCTTGCTTGTTCTCTCTGTTATCAGGAATTCTTTCAGAAAAAGAAAGTGGTTGTGGAGTCTTTATTCTTCTTCTGCCCCATGTGAAAAGGAATTAAACACTCCTGTTGGCTGACTGCTGCCTCCAAGCCACAAGTACACAATTTAGGCCTTAGTGTCTTTTCAGATTCCTTTCTTTGTGATACATTGTTGTCCCCAGGTGCCATTGCTGACACTGACTTGCCTGTGGCTATACATTCCTGGTACATACAGTTTGACACACAAACTATTGTCTGTTGCAGGTTTGGTCTGCACAAACATTAACTACAGTTTGTCTTGTTGGAAAGGTACAAGGTACCTTCAGGTTCCTTTTACAATTCTGTACAGTTGTCAGCAGCATTTTTGTATTTTCTTTTGTTTAGGAAGAAATAAATTTATAAAAACCAAATCATCTCTAAGATGTACATGGAGATTAAAAATGTATCAACACAAAATGAAAATAAAAATATTTTGTATACTTTAGAGTTTATGGACAGTAGAATTTCAGTTTGTTCAAAAAATTATTATGAAGCAGAACCCAGTTGTACTATTTGTATCAATATTATTAATGCAACTTGATTAGATATAGAGTTTGCAAATATACAGAGTGTTGAGATAGTAAGATAATATTTTCAAATGGAACCTATGTTGTGATGAGTAAAAGCTAAGACTACTGACTTGAGAACTTGGTTCTTGCTAACATATCATCATTATAGGAGAACAGGCATAAAAAGAAGACTTTCCAGCAGAGACATTCACACAAGACCTTATTAAGAATTTTTAGAGCTAGATTTGTCAGAGAATTGGTATTGTGTGAGAAATTATATAGCAATAGCATGTTATTGTTGTAGCAATAACAAATCAAATTTTATAAAAATAAATTACACCTCAACCCTCATTTCATGTTATTCACAAGGCTTCCTATTAGTATGGAAGAGAAGTATAAAATAAGTTCATAATCTTTTTTTTTAAATAAAGCACATTTTTTTGCTCAGCATAACATTGTTTGCCTATTTCACCAGCCCTAGTTATCATATTACTTCAGCAGGATCCTTATTATTTCTTATTCTTTTTGTCTTCAATCTGGAAAAAACTATAAAATTCAGAAGCAGTGCATATTTATTGCATTAAGAAATTTGGCAAATCTAGCAAGGGGTTTGTTGGCATACTAAACTGCCTTGTTAATTATATTCCATTACATTATTATACTTTCTTGAAGAGAAACTAATATTATAATAGAAACAGAGTGTCCTTCCACTCATCAACAAATGAGCTTGTGTACAAAAGAGTCCTTGACAATATTTTCTTTTCATTACCAATTGCTAATTAGTCCACTGAACTTGTCTATGTGTGTTGCTGTTGTCATGCTTGAGTGCCCTTGAAAAAATCAAGTAGCAAGTATATATGTTTGATGTCTGATAATTAGGTAATGTTGCACTCACTTGGAATAATTGGTCTGGAAACATATAATTATTTATTATTCTGAAAGTGTTAGAGGTACTGAGTCTAAATGCACTTGATTTTTTGGTAGGTTGATTCCAGTTAGGCTTTAGTTAAAAGGATGAATTGAAGAAGCTGGTAAAACTAAGCACTGTTGCGTGGGACAACAGTGAGGGAAATATTGGCTCTAAACAGAAGCAGAACAGTTTATGTAAGGCTTCCTTACAGAACAGTTTATGTAAGGCTTCTGACTTTACTAAGACCAAGTAAAAAAATTCTTGTCTCTCATGAAAATGTCTCTTTCTCTTGCTTTTACTTCTTCTATATCTTCTTTGGTTAAAAGGGCAAAAAAAAAGTTACTAAACATCAAATAAAGAGACATTCCTTCCTGCAATGATAACTTCTAGACTTTTCTCTCCTGTTTTCAAGCTTGCATCATCCATTTTCTCTTATGTTAGTTCTCCATTATTTCTCCTACTGCTTTTACATTCCACTTTTATTTTCCTTGGTCCCATTCTTCTTTTCCCTCATTCTCTGTTCACACCATACAAATACATTTATGATCAACTTTGTTTCTACTAGCAGTGAATCACTTTAGTCATACCTCAAAAGAGGAGAGATTGAGATGAGCTATAAGGAAGGACTTTTTTTCAGTGAGACACTGGAACAGGTTGCCCAGAGATATGGTCCATGCCCCATCTTTGAAAGCGTCCAAGGTCATTTTGGACAGGGCTGTGAGCAAGCTGATCTAGTTGATGTCCCTGCTCATTGCAGGGGGATTGAACTTCAAGTCTTCCTTTCTACTTAAACCATTCAATGATTCCAAGTAAGGTTTGTGGAAAAATGAAAAATCACAAACTAACTGGCATCAAGTTTACTGAGTTTAATAGAGCGTATATTATACACTATATCTGTGACACATATGTCTTACATTACAAAGTATATGACATATTACACATTGTATATTATTTATTATTTGCTTATGTTAGCTTCAAATAATCCATTTCAATTAATGTATGTGGAAAGGCAAAAAGTATTTTTGTGTTGTGCATAGCTACTAAGAAAGAAGAACTGATTCTCATGACACTCATACAAAGATGCCCTTAAAAGACTGAAAGGAGCTCAGTATGAACTTTGCTTTTGTAAAATATTTGTAAAATTGTTTTTTTGTAATTTTTATACTGCTTTTCATGGTTATAGATAACCTGTGCCTTGTCTGTACTGATATTTATTTGGAAGATCAATATATTAACCATTTGTTATGTGTTATGTGTGTGTGTGGGGTTTGGTAATTCATAGTTAAGCATTTAAAAGAAGCAAAAAAATGCACAAATCTCTAGGTTGTAAACATGCTTTTCTTACAGAAGAGGTAACTAATAGTCAACAATATTTGCATGTATTTATGGATGATATGCATGTTGTAGATCCCTGTGAAGCAGTAGCAGCTAGGAGCTTGATCAAATATATGTGGAAATCCAGAGTATCTTACCTTTACTAGAATGACTTTATCACTCTTCCCTAACTGAATTGATTTTAAGTCTTAGAGTTGAATTGAGGACATAAACTCCATCAGCTTTATCTTCCAGCAGGTAGGCTGCCTTTGCCAGTGGAAAAAGAACTGTTTGCAGATCAGATAAGTACTAAAACCTCTCTTTATCTTAGGGTACCAACAAGTCATAAAACTAGCATAATTTGTCTTATTTCTTGTACCAAATAAACACAACCCTATGTATGAATCACTTAAAAAACCTCAAGGTGTATTAAAATTCTCTGATACATAAACCACAGACCTTCTAGTATGTTTGTAAATAAACATGATGTTAGATGAAAGGGGTTTAAATAAATAAAAGGGCCACATGTATTTTAGCAAAGTTATTAAAGAATGATACTATCAGGAACACAAATTTCACACCTAGAGGATGCATCCTGCAGCCTTAATTCTATGCAGCAGAAAAATATTAGAAATTCATACATAGGTGCCAAACACTATGAAACACTTTTCATAATAGCTTTAAGGCTGAATATTTTATTTTTCTATATTGATAGAGGGATAACTTAAACTAATATGGAATTAATGGGATAACATTGGAACACAAGATCCAGTTCACACTTAGTAACATATACCAAAAATATATGAGTTTAGAAGACACCTGCAAAAATATTCTGAGAAACCAGGGCCCAGAGTGCACAGATGGGCCTTAATATTCAGGGAAGGATATTAGCCCAATTCAGCCTCCCCTGAACACCACCCCAAACACACACATCCATTACACCCCCCTGTCCCTGTGTGCAGAGGCTGGAGTTAAGCTCAGATCTGAATGTCACATGCCTGCCTGAGCCCTGCCATGGGTGTCCCCAGCTCAGTGCTGCTCCTGCCCACCCTGATGTGCTGACTCTGCTCCCCAGGCTGATCCCTGGCCTCGCTCATCACCTCCCTTTCTCCGGGGCTGATTGTGCTCTGCTGTGGCTGTCCTGCTCTGCCCTGCTTCTCTCTCAGGGTGGCACAGCCCTGCCTGCCCCGGGCCACCCTCCCATCCCTCAGGACCAGCCCTGCTGCTGCTGCTGCTCCCTGACAGACATTGCCTTATTCTTTGAGACAAAGAAAGATAGCATTTGTTTATCAAACTAGAAGGAACTTGACCATTATCTAAATGGAGAGACATTTCTCATTTTATTACATATGTTGACTAAGGTATAAAATTCTATAGAAGTTCAGATTACATGCTGTGTATTTTTTTAATTCCAATTTTTTTGCTGATTTTTTTTAAATTATTGAACTAGTCATAGGAACCACATAGAAAATTATTGTCCTTTATCACTTAAATTCCTGAAAGCCCTGTGGAAAAAAATTTGGTAGCACAAGATTACTTATTTAAGTGTGTAACCTCACTAAATCCTGTAGTCTTTCTTATTCAGGATCAAACTAAATGGTTGTCATACTGTTCTCTGTCCTCATAAAATCTATTAAATAGCTTTTATCATGTAAGTAGTGTGGAAAATAAAATGACAAATACGATTTAATCTGTCCTTTCAAGGATAAGTGTGAAAGTTAGTAATAAAATACAGAAATGTTATTCTCCTAGATTATACATTTGTCTAGGAAATAGATAAAGCTTTGATGACTGTGCAGAAATTGTGGAACACGTTATAATGTAAATATGACAAAATCAACAGCCATTCTAAAGTGAACTGCATGAAATCCAGATCAATACTGACAGGCAAGAATGCCTGCTCTTTTTGCACCTGAATGAGATAAGTACTTAAACTTATATTTAATTTCATACAAAATACATAATTTTACATAATTTGGCATGTCTGACACTAATTACACAAGCATTAGAAGTGTTCTTTCTTGAGTCAAGAGTTTGCCCAGGGCAGTTTAGAAGTTATTTCATGTGTCTTTGTGAATAAGATTTTGTGCTGACTTACCTACATTTACTGCCCTTTCAGTGTTTTAGTGTTCTTAATAATTTCAAGACTTCCAAATATAAAACATAGACAACATTTAAAAATTCAATTCTAAAAGATGACAATGAAGAAAATAATTTGGTTTTCCTGAAGCGCTGTACACACTAGAATGCCACCCATGACTCACTTCTCAGTATCAGGTTCTTTACTGGAAAAATAAATCATATCTAATATGCAATGTATCATGCAGTGTTAATTCCAGCTCTTTGGTTCAGAAATATACCTGTTTACATGAGTCTCTGTTCTTTCTCCTTCATTGCCCAAGTTTGCATGCTGCTGTGGCTGACACCACAGATACAGCAAATGTACCAAAAATCCCCATATANTATATATATATATATATATATACATATTCTTAAGCAGAGTTTTACTTTCAGTTCAATAAATATAAAAGCATATCTTTTTCATTTAATGGCAAAAAAAAAATTCAGAGAGAAACATCCTATGTTCTTTTGTCCTTCTTAGGGCAAAAGATGGTCTATTTCTTTTGAAACATTTCCCTCAAAACATCTATCCATTTTTCTTCTTTCATGTCATGAAGATCTTTTGGCTATGCCAGCTACGAACCAGACTCCTGAACTAACTGCCAGCCTCTGGGCCTGGGCTCCTTAAAGAGAAGAGCCATCTGGTCTTCTACATTCTTCTTGCATCCTAATATGCCAATATAATATCTTGCCAAAATCCTTATTCTTCAACATCCTTGCTTTTGCCTTTGTCTTGGATGAAATAAGCTGTTTACTGTTGTAGTGGGTTAACCCTGGCTGGGTTCCAGGCACCCACCAGAGCCCCTCTCTTACTCCCCTCTGCAGCTGGAGAGGGAAGAGAAAATATAACAGAGAGTTCATGAGTTGAGATAAGGGCAGAGAGAGATCACTCACTGAATACCATGATGGGCAAAACAAGCTAGAATTAGAGTTATTAAGTGAATTTATTACAAACAAAATCAGGTCAGGATAATGGGGGAAAAAAAATCAAAATCCAAAACTGAAACAGACTTTCCACCCACCCCTCCCTCCTTCCCAGCTCTACTTCCTCTCCCAGAAGTGCAGGGAGACAGGGAATGGGGGTTGCAATCAGTTTATCACATGTTTTATCTGCTGCTGCTCAGGGACAGGAGTCCTGCCCTGCTCCAGCATGGGGGCCCTCTCACAGGAGATAGTTTTCCATCATCTTCTCCAACACAAGTCCATCCCACAGGCAACAAACTGCTGCAGTGTGGGTCACTCTTCCACAGGCTGCAGTCCTTCAAGGACAGACTGCTCCAGTGTGGGTCNCTCCAGCGTGGGTCCCCAAGGGGTGACAAGTCCTACCAGCAAGCCTGCTCCAGCAAGGGCTCCTCTCCCCATGGGTCTGTAGGTCCCCGCCAGGACCCTGCTCCAGCACAGGTCTGCCATGGAGTCACAGCCTCCTCTCAGGCATCCACCTGCTCCAGTGTGGGTCTCCTCCTTGGCCTGCAGGTGGATCTCAGCATCCCTGTGTTCCTCCATGGGCTGCAGGGGCACAGCTGCCTCACCTCACAGCTGCAGGGGAATCTCAGCTCCAGTGCCTGGAGCACCTCCTGCCCCTCCTTGTGCACTGACCTGGGATTTGTTCCTCTCACATATTCTCACCCCTCATTTTCTCTGGCCACAAATATAACTATGCAATAATATTTTTTCTTTTTTTCTCTTCTTCTTCAGTATGCTTTCACAGGGATCTTAACATGGTTTCTGGTTGGCCAATCATTGACCCACACCCATCTTTGGACCTGCTAGTGATTGACTCTGCTGGGCATGGAAGAAGTTTTCTCCCCATTACCAAAGCTTGGCCATGCAAACCCTGTCTATCAACATTGTTCAAAAGAAGGTGGAGAAGGTGGTCTGGGCAATGAAATTCCACATTTTAATATTAATAACAACAATAAGAATAGCAATAACAATGTATCATAATAAAAGTTATAATTATTATTATTACTATGATTACTGATTTATCCTATTTGATAACTAGGTGGTGATGCAGAGCTACTCTGTGTTTTGTGAGTGGAAGGATTCTAATGACCTTAGAATTCTGCCTGAATTCGCCCTAGGTGAAGAGGGTGAATTCAGGCAGAATTCCTATCCCATATGTCCTTGACCAATAACAAATGTAGTAAAGGCATAAGCAATCTACTAAAATCAGCTGAAGCAATAAAAGAAGTGATTGAAATGATGGTGGAACAACATAATAATTAATGAGACTGCCCAGACATGGCTTTTTGTCTGCATTGAGGACACAGAGTTCAGTCTCTCTGAAGCTCCCAGCTTGTGAGCTTGTGTGTACATTAGCTTCAGTGACCAATTTAAAATAAGTTTGAGTCCATTACAGGAATGGAGGAGCCAAGAAGGATCTTTTTCTAACCTTTAAAATAGAGAAGCAAACTAAAATTCCAGTATATAGCTGTTCTATTTTTTCTGAAAAAAGAATAAAAAGAGGACATGAGGTTACCAAAATTAAACACTTCTATGATTTCCAGTAAGGTTCCAATGATTGTTGCTCTGTTGTAATTTCATTATGTGTATTTTCAATAAAATTTAAGTAGAAGAGTTAATAAATCTTTGTTGAGCTGAATCTTATAGAGAAAAAGATAAGTGAAGGCAAAAAAGGAAATAGACAAACTATGCAAGAATGACCAATGTTTCAGATCATAATGGTAATTAATTTGTTTTAAAATATGCTTAGCTAGGGTCTACTGCTATGTGAAAGGCAAGAAATAATTTTTTTAAACCTCTTGTACATATATTTATAGGTGAAAAGTCAAGTGAGTTTTTTGTTAAATGCTATGCTAAATAAATATGTTTGTTTACCATAGATTAAATAAAAAGAGAACAATTACAAAAAGAAAAAGAAGAAGACATACTCTATTCTAATGAAATAATAAATTTACTTAAATAGACTGCAGAATCAAAGCACCAGAGTTTTTCACACAACACAGGAAGAATATGTTGAGAAAGAATTGTGATTGTTTTCACTTAGTAAATGTGTGCAACATGAACTTTACTGCATTCATAATTTAATTTGGGAAAAATTCACAATATGAAATTATTCTGTTTCAAACAGTCTCCATCAGTGAGCAACAGATGTCCACAATTATATGTTAAGCTGTATAAGTAGCTGTTTAGGATATAAATGTAAGGGAAATTCTGTACTGGCCAAGGGCGACTGTATTTCTGAGTGGTCCCTCACATGAGAAAATACAATTAGCATTCATTAAGAAGCAGGTCATTTTTCAGAACAACCAAAGCATTCTAAATCATGCAGTGGAAGTGATCATGTTTAGTATCTAATTATGTTTGTGAAATGTGTTGCACATGTATCCTTTAGGCCAGGGGCACAGACAAGATTTTTGAAAAGACCGAAGTCATTTCCGAANGAAAAAAAAAAAAAAGCTAGGGATGGCAATGCAAAAGTTTATGTGCCCTCATTACCATGGTTTGTGTGTGACAGCTCCTGAAAGGTGCAACAGTCAGAGATATTTTATGCTGTCCCATAGGTTCTTTATATTTTATCTTTGGCTTACAGTAAAATAATTTAAACAAGCTTGGCATGTGACAATCACATAATATATTAATCATCAGATGCAATAAATTATAATATATTTAATGACAATAACCATCCCCTTTCTGTACACACTTCTTTCATACCACAAATTAAGCTCACTATTTCCATTTTTGCTCTCTGAGCATTTAGTTTCCATGTATATGCCTTCATTTCACTGCTCACTTGGTAAGGTTTCCTTCTGTGCAATGAGACTTGGGTCTCATTGCAGCAAACCACCATTTAAAAATGAAGTCCTTGGGAATTAAATTGGAGTTTAATTTTAAGGTCACATTAGAATTCAGTCAGAATAAACACACAAGAGCTCAGAAGCTTTCTCAGACAGGGGCCTGAACACTGAATATGCTTTCGTTCAGTTCTTCCTGCTTTGCTTCCACTTTTTTTTGAAGTAAATAGATAGGTCAAAGCTCCTAGATACTTATTTAATAACAGCTGACTTAAAGATAACATTTTTGTTTCAAAACAATGTTTGAATTTACATTTTTTTTTTATTCTACCCACAGCATTTTCTCAGAACAGATTCACCCCAAACTGTCCTTTATTAATTTGTTGTACATGCTGTTGCACACTTACTCAATGATACCATTTGACTGAAAAATTATATCTTTTTACAAAAGAATATTATTCTGAACCTGTTCACATCAGGTGTACCTTTTCAAGGAATCTAGGATCAAGAGTATCCCTTGGTTTGAGTTTTCTGTTAAATCAGAATATTAGTTTGTAGTCATGTGGGTAATTTCTGTTGCACATAACTTAATTGATTTATTCTCAATTAAAGCTCTGTTTTTAATAAATATATAGTTATATAAAACCTTCAAAACTATAATCAGTGCAACTAATACCTACTGATTAATACAAAATGTATGCACTTCTTTTATATCAACTCTGGCTGGTTAAGAATATTATATTTTAAAATAACATAGGAAATATTAAAATATTCCGGTTCTTAATTTAAAGACATTATCCTGAAAACTTCCACCCTCTAGGTGAACAGATAAATTTCCTTTGTTTTTGTTTCACCTCAACAGTAGGGTGTTTCTATGAGAAATATGTCCATGCTTAGAAATTATAATCAATTTTGTGTTTGTCTGTACTAAAATTTTTCCACAGGTAATAATTTGTACTATAGTTTATACCAAAATATCTCAGAAGTTACATAAAAATTATCCAATTGTTTTATTTCTTTTCTCTTTGCATCTTAGTATTCTTTATCTCTAAAGAATATGTTTTAAGTACTTATGAAAGGCATCCATAGCAGTTATCCTCCACACAAAAATGACTTACAACAGTAATATCAAAGAGACTCACTAACACATGAAACTGGAACTGAAACATTTAAGGCATAGTACAAAATATTAAGTAATGGATATTTGGAGAAAAAAAATGTTTTTCATGGACAGAGGTGTGAGTCAGAAAGAGGAGACTTCAGATTCTGAGACTTTTCCAAACTTATTCATGTGATTTTGACCAAGATACTTGATGTCTTGGTGGCCAAAGCCCCCATCAGAAAAATGGAAGTAATTTTATTCCTCCTACCAGTTTGTCTTTTTAGATTATCAGATATTCAGTTACAAACGTTGCTTATTAGTATGTACAATGCATGAAAATGAAGATCCCAATTCAGATTTAGCTGAGGCACTGCTATTATGCAAATTAAAACCCCACTGAAGATATTTTAAGAACAAAAAATTCCAAGGATTAGTAGGCTCATAATTTTGGGGGGGAAATAAAATTACTTTGCTTATGCTGCATCCCATTTGAATTTCAATTTTTACATTTTCTTTGTAGATTTGTTTTCTGATTTTTTTTTAGAAATGTTGAGTTAAGACTTGTATAAATGTGTTTATTGCATCTCTTGCAGTAGTTATGCTTTTGCTTTACCATTAGTCACTAAGAGTTAATGGTGCAGGAGAAAACAAAAAAATGTGAGGATGACAACATATTGTTATCTATAACAATTTGTTATCTATAGTTAACAATAGTTATCTATATTTTAAATTGGTTACTTCTACTCCTTCATCTGGTAATGAATAGTCAGACTCAACATACCATGCAGAGAAGGAGGACCAGAATTATGATGATTTTAGCAGAGGAGACTTTTCCTGTCAAAGACATGACAACCTTCTGTTTCACAGATGGAGATTAGACTGGATGCTTCATATCTCTGGCACAGACAACACAGAATGAAAATGCCAGGGACAAGGAAGTAGCAAGCTAAAGTAGACTTTGGATACCACAATCTTTCTCTACCTCTCTAACTATTAAGGACTCCAAGAGAGGGTCAGAAGTCATTGATTTAAATAGCAGTTGGAATATTGTCCTGGTTAATATGCTTGTTTGTACCAGCATTGTGACTGAACACGTGTGTCATGCACATAGATGTAGCTATGTATGTATGCATATGTTCTTTCAAGTTAGGGTACTCACATGATTCCTACACACACCTAAACACACCTTTTCCTCTCTTGATCATGTTACTCACAGTCTTATGTAATCTTCTTGGCTAAGCAAACACAGTGTTAGAAAATACAGGTAAGACTGTTCTTGATTACAGTATTTTAGCACACGTATTTGAGTTGGAGACAAGCTGATACGAGCTATGTCCAGATTATCCCACCAACAATGAATAATTTTCATATATGTACCTATACTATGGAAACAGAAATAACTTTGAATTTTGTTGCTTGTGGTAGTTTTAACCAAGAATAATTGTAGTATAGGGGAAATTGTGCATATCTATACATTTTTCACATATATGCACATTTGTCCTATACAAAATTTGACCATATGTTGTAATGTCATAGTGATATCACATGATCTTTTTAAAATATGGTGATGCTCTGAAAATACCCCTTTAAAAGTATTTCTCTCACCATTGTATTTCTTATACATTGTCTTCCTCTCAAACAAAATTAATCAGCATGTAAAAAGAGATTAATTACCTTTTGCAGAATGACTGCAAATATCTGCAAATTCTTTCAAAGCAAGGTATCAAGTGTAAGATAATTTGGTGTACTTTCAAGTCTTCTGTTCTTTCTCTCTGAGCAGTAAAAAAGCAAAGTGAGTTTTGTTGTGTAATTTTCCTTTAAACATGGAGATGGCTACAGAAATCATAATGAAAAAAAATTTCTTCTTTTTTGTTAAGGACTATCAGACCTATAATTTGTTCTTTTTTTTTTTTTAATCCTTCATGACCTCTGGCATTTCTGGGTAATTCTTACCTCACATAATTTCAGAGATTTATGTTTGATGTTAGATATTGCATGTTTTATATTTTATCAACATTTTCTGGTTTTTAACTGTGATTTGTACATAGACTTTGAGGTAAAAATCATCTTTCTGTTATGCAACTGTTCATTAGTACCTTATGCATCACATTTTTGACTAGTCTTAACTTTTACACTCAATCATCAATAAAACATGCACTATATAGTGTTTTCATTGGAACATACAGCTCCAAAGTTGTCTGTTGGTGTCTTTCCTGTAAACGATAAGGATTAAATCAAATTTTCAACAACATATGAAAGTGTAGTCTATATTGAAAATTATTAAAAAAAAAAGAGAAACTTGAACTATAGCTGACAGATTTTGAGAAGTAGTAGTTAAATACTTAGAGACAATTTTTGTGAGCTTTGGGGTTTTTTAATACTCTCATGGGATCAAATGAACTTGTCACCCCTTATGTAACATCACATCTGCTTAAGAAAATAAAAGAAGTTATTATGAGACCGTTTTTGCAAAGTATGAGTCACCCTGTCCTCATAGACTATTAAATTCATTTGAAGTAAATTCATTTGAAGAGTAACTTTTGAATATTTGGTGAATGTATTTTGAACAGTCAACAAAACTGATACATAGTTAAGATGAAAAATTCAGTCTTGCAACTTTGACCTATTCTCTTATTCTCCTAAGGAGAGTGCCCTGCTGAGGGCAGTTTTTTCGCTAAGGCTCTCAATTATGGAGGAAACAAAGTCTGTACTAACAGACAGTGGTTGGAGTTTACACTACCAATGCTTTTAAGAGTACAAAACTATGGCAAAGTAGCTGAAAAGAATAAATTGCCTTCATTGTGACCACACAGTATTTCAGCATTCAGCATTTCTTGTTTAGATTGAGTCTGTTCAGATGTAAAGATACATGAGAGTCAAAAAATAGAGAAGCAAACCTATTGTTACAATGGTCAAATAGTTGGGAGGTGCAGACAGATCTTTACATCAATTAATACTTAAAAGTATACATATATTGCTCAGAAGCATGGAAGTGGCCATCATGGATGGTTTTACACAGATAACTCAATGAAAGCCAGCCACACACTTTTTTTTTTAGTAAGTAAATTTACTTTAAAGTAAATCTCCCAGAAGCCCTCAATACTTACCTTTGTACTGTGGTGCAGTTTCAGTGTGCATGAGCTGGATCCCTTTCAGACCAAAGTAAAAGAGCAAAACTAATGCATTCTAGGGTTTAAACATAGATTATGTCTATGGCACTCACCTATAGATTATTCAAAGTCAGAAGCTCCTGCAATGTATACACCATGCATTTCAGCTCTTTAGCTTATTTCCAGTCATGTACACTACTTGCTAATGTATACAGAGCCACTGATTCCATCTGCCTTGAAAGTATCTTGACTCCTAATATATCAGTTGTCTGGAGTAAGGCAATAATGTAGTGAATGTGGGATTCATAAGTCAGAGAAATGTTTGCTTTTCATGGCACCAGCAAATTTCTATTTCATTAATATGACGTCATGAATTACTTCTGCTTGAAAAGAGTTGCAACTTACAGGATGATTATGGCATTCATTAAAATGAACTGTGCAGTCAGTAGTCTTTTTTTAAGATTTTTTCTAGAGCACTTTAGTGGTCAGTGGTTTAATTGCAGTGGTCATCATTAAAATATCATTGGCTGACACGTAGCTGACAGGGTTATTTCTTGTTTAAAATGAAACAGAAGTCTTTCAAACACTACAGTGGCTGCTGGCTCTTCAAATGGTGACCTGATTATTTTACTGTTTAGATTATGTACCACAGTTTACAGTGTATAGTTTAACAGAAGAGATTTGCTTACACATTGCTCATTGAAATAAGGTGGACTAATGGAGAAATGCTCTTAAAACCTCCCAAAGAGATATATTATTATCTCTTTTGCTCAGTAATAAGACCTTAACAAGGAGACAAGATTTATGAAGATATAAGCATAAAGCTGAGAATGATTTTTTTTCTCATGATACACTTCATGCTATTTAACTTGTTTTGTTTAACCAATAGGAATGAGAAATTATCTCCCAGCCCCCTGCCAAGGAGAAAGACTATAGCAACTGCTTCAAACATACCTATGAAGTGACAGAGATGCTGAAGGGCACTATTACATTAAGTAGATACAAGTTGGAGTAATAATAATAATAATAATGGTGCAGTGCTGATTTTTCCCTTTATTTATTCTCCCTCCTGAATGAGGAATATGCAAGCATGGCAAGAAAACTTACAGCAGGGAAAAACTGCTGTTGTTCCAATCAATATCTAACTAATTTGTACTAACATGAGCAGGATCTGTAATACAAGTTTCCTCATGTTATCCAAGTGAATGTTTTAGACATTAAATTACAGGCAGATTAACATATGAAATCTCTCACTTCCCCTCCCTTTTTCTCCACCACTTGCTACCTCTTCCTCCCTATCTTTTTTTGGTTCCTTCTAGTGAATCTTTGAGCTGTTTTCTTTTTGTTTTATACTCAAAATGGTGATCTATACAAATGAAATACTGAATGGTCTTTTTCTGAAAGACATTAAACTACAAAGTAAAGAAAGACATGAAAATCACTAAAGAAAGGAAGCAAAACAATTTTGAAAGGCAATAAGAGAAGCAGCTAAAGTAGACTGAGCCAATCTCCTCCATTACAGATTGAAAAAATGGAAAGACACTGAGAATATCTGCAGGAAAAATAAGCAGAAAATTAATAGAATTTTGACATCCATAACAAGCTTGTGTAAACCTCTTTTTTTTTTTATTTCTGTGGTTTTTATTTTTGTTTTCTCCTTTTTAACATTTGATCTTCATCTTTAACTCTCTTTATTTCTTCTTTCTTCCTCAGCTTCTCTAGAACTTATACTAATCTAATTGAATTGCCAATATTATTTTGGTGCTACTTTTATTTTTTTTTCCATCATAATAAGCCACTTAAATAGTAAAAATACGGCAGTACGTAACACTCTGAGAAAGAGTGGGATTAAAAGGAGAGTAAGTGCTCAAGAATGATTATTGCTGCCCAGTAGCCACCAATTACTTTTTTTATTACCTCTCCTGGACCAAATCCTTGTCCATGGCAAATTGGCCTGATTTTAAATAGATTCCATTAAATCACAGAGCTTTATAACAGCTGAGAATATGACTATGCAAGATACCCATGCTAATATGCCAAGATACCCATGCTAATACATACAAAAGGGTTGACAGACTTGGAAGTAGGTGACTAACTTACCTTTAATTAGTATTTTTAATACAGAACTTCAATGAAAAGTATGTTTTGTGAATGAAGAATTTCCCAGGAATGATTTGGAGTTCATGTAAGCTAGCAAACAGCAAAGCATAACTATATTAAGGATATTGCTGCACATAAATTCTAGTTGAAAAAGTTACATACAATTCTACATGTTAACATAGCTATGTTAATGGGATTCATTCAAGAGGTGTCAAAAGTCACATCCTCTTGTAAACCTGTATGCATAATTTCTTTTTTTTTCTAAAAAGTAGGAGAGCAAAGAACTAATTTCTCACTCTTTTTTTTCCTTCTCTACACTGCAATGCTCTGTAGGAATATTCACATTCAGAAGTGAAACATAACTTTATATTTTAGACCTTTCTTTCAGAAATTGTTTGTAAATCTATCCAATATATTAACTGCTATATAATATGCCATATTTATCCTCTTAAAAGTGCTGTTTCTTCTTCTTACTTTGCCTGACTATGCCAGGTTATTTTATTTTTCTGTCACTAAAGGTACTCAGACAACTTCTCCTTACTATATATGAGGGCATAAAGAGTCAGTCCTTTAATTGTGCCATGTAAAATTGCACAATATAAGATGTGCAGTTTCTGAAACAATTGTAACTAATAGGAGAATGATATTGAATATTACATAACATCTGAAGTCTCAGTTGAAAAGAAACAGATTCCCTCTCAGCGAGTGAATAAAAATAAAATTCTGGCAAAGGAAATCTCAATGTATCTGCAGGACAATTTGTTGTGGGGGGAATTCAATCTTCTTCATAAACTTGCCAATTTTTTCCAGAACTATCTTTTTTTTTTTTGGTGGTCCAATACTCTGAGTACTCCAGCCAAGAATCCTTTGGCAGAAAGCAGGATGAAAAATACTGAAACTGATTGATTACTTCAATTTCAAAAATATTTTGCACATTAGAAACTTGTTTATAATTCTTCAAGATAACTGTTTTAGATAGGAAATAATGATGGGAAGGATGTCTGCATCCTTCAGAAGGTAGAGTGGTCTGCACTAGATTTTAAAAATGTAGTTTGTTTCAGTATCTATAACCTGATTCTTAATTTTGTGTTCCAATATTTTGCTGTGTTTCTGTCAAAGATTTTTGATAACCCTAAGCCTATTCAGATCCACTCGAGGCTCTATATTTTAAAATTAAAATTTATACTTTCTTTCTTTTTCTTTTCTTCCCTCTCAACATTTATTCAAGTCATTAATTAGTTGATAAGGATTTATAGAATGTGAAGGAAAGGAGTAATAAGTGCTACTGCACTGCTTGCTTTTGTTGCATTTTGCATTATAACCAGCATATGCATCTTTGCAATCAATGGTCTGTTTGCAAAATATCCCCATAAGATTTCTGTGAATCAGGATTTTACAGCATAGCACAGTAAATTTATCATCAGTTCTACTTCTTTCATCTGCTTCTGAAGAAACAGCATAAAAATGTGGGGGTTTTTTTGGATAAGTTATTCTACTGTCTAAGGGAACTGCAATATAGACTCTCCAAGCAATCATAAAGCCTATTAATATCCTTTCTGGAATTAGCATATGCTATCTTTGGACATTATCAGCTGAGAACTGTACTGAAAAAAAAAAAAAAAAAAGTAAGATCCTGAATCTTGCCTCAGTGAGACATATCACAAAGTAAGTAATATCTATGCTTGTAAGAAATACATCTTCTGATCCCTTTTGGAAAAAAAAACAAAACAAAACAAAACAAAAACCCCCAACACAATAGCTGTTCTATGTAGCAAAATAGTGTTCATGACATGCAAACTAATGCTTCTTTCGTTTTTCCTAGTAGAAATCAATAATCCAGCAGCAGCTTTAAGATCACTGTAAGCTTTACACAGAAGCTGATTAGAAGTGAAATTGGTATAGTTAAAATGAAGCCAAATAAGATGCCTTGTACTGAGGTTTTTTAGCAGAAAAGGGAAAGAACTATTATTTTCCTCCTTGTGGAATAAACAGAATGCATAATAAGCACTTGCAGCATTGCATGGAATCGATTTAACTGGAGAACAAATACATTTATTACTCACTTGTGGCTTTGACTTCAGCTGAATTAAGAGGTGCTCTCATTACTTGTGGAATGCAATTGCTGTTCCATAAGTGCCTAGGCACCCTAATGTGTGTGTATGCTAAGCTTTGAACTTCATGAAAGAAATTCTATTAATCCTAACTGCAGGCTTACTCATTAGAAATAAGTATATAAAATAATACAGCTAATGATTATTTGGTATGTTCAGTGTATACTGAGACAGAATCTCATCAGCAGTAAAGGAACAGTAGGGTATTTTCACAACACACCTATATTAAATTTAATCTTAACTGAAAAGCAGTGTTACTTAATACTTGATCTCTGATGAAGAACCCTATCTCCTCATACCATTTATCATGTACTATGGCCTCACTATCAAAGCATTTTAGAATGTGGCCATTTTTAGCTGACATTTTACATTGCTATCAGATACAGGGTTTTTCAGCCTGTGCTCTGAGCCAACCAAAGCCATTAGGACATTTAAGTCTAATGCAGACCAGAATCATTCCATCAAAGATATTTCAGAGGATTACAATCTGTGTTTGACAGAGATCTACTACTACTGTTTGACTAGGAAGAAACTCGTATCCTTTCTGCTCAGAACTCCAACAGATCAAGCTCAGTTTTACCAGAGGTGTCTTACAAAGTAGTGCCTTAAGCACAGGAATATCTCTGACTCGGCTGTGTCTAAAGTGTTGTAAATCCTTAAGAATTCATTTTTCTGTTTGCAAACAGCCCTCAAGTGGAGTGTTATTGGACTTGATGGTGCCTCCCAGACTTACTGTACAGAGATCTCTCTTTGCTAGGAAGCACAACTGTGGTGCTCAACCTTCACACCAGGAAAGAAGAGCATGCACAGTAGGATTTTTTCCTGCATCTCCTGGAAAAGACTTCACACATTCAATACTAAAGAGGATAAAGATGGAGGCAATGGAGATGATCAGGAACAAGTTCCTGACTGTAACTAATCTAACTATGCCCCTAATTGAGGCACTTCACTAATCTGGGGGTGTTAAATAAATAAAAAAAAAAAAGTGTTTTATTAAAAACTGATTTATTTCCTCTTCCTTGTACCTAAAGTTAAGCATGTAAAAACTTCTTAAATAAATCTCTGGAGCTGTATTTAGATAAATGACCACTGCATCCTCTATTTTACAGCTGAGTGTCAAAAAAACCCCAAAAAACAAAAAAAAAAAAAACAAAAAAACAAACAACCAACCAACCAACCAAACAAAAAGCACAAAAAACCCAAAACAAAACAAAAAAACCCAAAAACAACAACAACAACAACAACAAAAAACCCAGATGGGAAAAAAAACATAACAAAACCCCCCAAACAGCAGTAACAACAGAAACTTCACAATTAGAGGTAATCAGATCCACACACTCGACTGAAGATGATTGAGCAAATTATTTAAAATTAACTTTGGCTACCTGAAAAGGTTTGTGAAAAGGGTACTGAGAAAGCCCTTTTTCTTGTAATATTGAAGAATCAAATGCAAGATTTGGGAAAAAAATCTTGTTAAGTGAACGATTTCTCTTTAAATTGTGCTATAAATGAAATGAGTTAAAGAAATAAACTATTGCAGGTATGCATGGTCATGTAGTTCTGTATCTGGATCTGTATGATAAATATACAGAGGCATACCTATGATATTTACATATGAGTGTAAATATATCTTTTCAGCTGATGTGGGCATAGATCTGGAAAAGTTCTGATCTGAAACTTTAAATCTTTTGTTAAACTTCCTCATTCTGCAGAGAGGTTATTCCTACATTTTGTCTAAGGTATTTAAGGAACATTTATTTTAATTCTAGATTAAAATCAATGTATATATTATCATTTTTAAAACTGGCAAAAAAAAAGACTATGAAAAGAGTTGCTAATGTCTCATTTACTAGGGGAAATTATATAATCTAATTAGAAATTTGGCATGCATTGAAAATTACCTATATGGATGACAATACTGCTTATGGTGAATAGTGTCTACATAAAGAAAAGAAAGAAGAAAAGTAAAAGCTATTAGTATTCTGTGCTGTTTTGAGTTCTATTGATCTGCAGTAAGCAAAGCAGTATGTAAATTGATACAGTGGCATGGAGTGTTTTAGGAGTTTATTTCTTCATGATTTCATTTTCTTTGGTTTGCAAAACTTGTGTTTCCCAGACTGAATTTTCTGTGTAACCTTATGTAATTAAAATCCAAACTTTTTTTTTTTTAATAGTTAAGGTACAGTCTTAAGGGTAGTGCCAATAAAATATCTATGTAATAATTTAATGATATTGAAACATTAAAGTTTTTCTCCTTTTATCTAACTTTTGAAAATTCTGGATAGATTTTTCACCTTTGAAATACCCTTGTATTGGCTTGTAGATTTTGTTACACAGAGAGAAATAAATCCTATTCAGATCCCTTTTCTTGTACTTTCATAGAAGTTGTGTGACTTGAATAAAGCCTCATCATTTTCAAAATACTAAACCAAATTTCCATAAAAATCTTTGTCACATTCCCATTCATGGAACTTGCAAAGAATATTAAAGCTAAGTCACTATACAAAGCAACAGAAGAGAAAAATATATGCACTAGCTTACTGTGAAAAGTTGAGATAAAATAGAAAATAGAAAGAAAATTATATGCATCAATTATAGAAAGCAATTTATTTGATACTAAAAATAATAAAGAGCTAACCTATAAAAATAATAAGAATACTATCTACATTTTTATGTCTGATGATAAAATAAAGCAAATATATTAATTCTTATGTGCACATTTTTCTATATTTTAAAAAGCTTTGCTGGTAAAAAATTACATTAATACCAAACAATTTCAAAATTTTACAGGTGTTTTTTTTGTTTGTTTCTTTGTTTGTTTTTCTGGGGTTTTTGGTTTTGTTTTAGTTTTGGGGAATTTTTTTTGTTTGTTTGTTTGTCTGTTGGGTTTTGGGGGATTTTTGGTTGCTTGCTTGGTTAGTTGGTTGGGACTTTTTTGTTTTTTTCTTTTCTTCCTAGTGAAATTTCTCCTCAATATTTCCTGAAAAATTTGGACATAATGTCATGCTTAGAGCAATTCCAACCATGCAGTATGTATATCCAATTCCTTGACATAAAGAAGATATGTACAGCAGTATTGTGGATGTCCTCTGGTTTTAGGTTGTTCCAAGCAACCTGTACTAGGGCCAGGTAACCTGGGTGTGTTTATAGGAAGATATCAATATTTGTTTGACCTGAATTTCAGAGAAGAAGAGCAGGAGACACACAAGAAAGCCTAAATTTATGGCAGTTTGTGGAATTTGTGGTAGTTCCATAAACATATTGCATTAAATAAACCCACCCAACAAACCAAACCAAAACAACAAAAGCTGTCATTGTCTACAGCCAATAAACTCTATTTTTATTTTCCCTAGAAATAAAATGCTTTATCAAGGGAAGAGGAAAAGAACAGGGGCTGATTAATGATGCAATCCTCACATAAACTGTACTTATCTATATTAGGCTCCATCTCTGTAGTACATGTGAGTCTAATAATTGCTAATATATTTTCTATAGCTCTGGGAATTGCAATCATTTTCAGAAAGCAATGGAGCTGTACACAAAGAGGTGTTTAGGAAGACAGTTCTATTTAAGCAAAATACTCAAAATGTAAACCTTTAAAACTCCTATTCAGCAAGCACTAAACACCAGAGGTCATCAAGTTTCACAGGGACCTACATTCTCTAGTATTCTGGGTTGATTTGAAAAGTGCTCAGTAATTCACCATGCAAATGCTCTTGGGAAAAGAAAAAGACATTCTACCACCTGTCCCAGGGTAGAATGCAGGGGTTGGAGCTGTGTAGTGCAAAACTAGTACTTGAGTTGCATTTAAAATAGGGCAAGATCTAACTATGATGATATTTTGCCCTCCCTCAACACAAAATGACATATCACCCCAATGACAGTAATTTGAATAATTGATTCTGAGCAGATCCCATGACTGGACTTTGGGGCTTGGTCTTCACAAGCATGCAAATAGCAGGCAAATAGTGTTTCACTATCATACTTTATCTCTTTATGGTTAAACTGCTATCAATAGATATTAAGTCTTCAATAGAAGACTCCATAAAATAACTTTATGCTCTGATAACCAACAAACTTACCTGACTGTTAGGAGTGTTTGGCTTATTGATTTTAAGTTATTAACTGGTATTGTTTGGGTATTACTGATCTAATAAATGAGTAGGGTGACATGGTATAATCAGCTGGGATTGGAGATGCATGGGCTAAAAAACAGGTGTTCTGAAAGCAGATACTGTGTCTCCTTTTTTCTCAGCTTTGATTTTGAAATCTTTACAGAGAGAAGATTTTCACCTGTTTGCAAGGTGTGTTCTGCTGGGAAGAGAAGTAGAGGTCACTGCTATCCAAATTGGAATGCTGTTTGAACAAAAAGTTTAAGGGATACTGATGACTTTGCTGCTCTGTGATAGTCTTGCAAGCCACCAAAATAGACCAGTTTAAAAGAAAAGCCAAAATGCTAAATGAATAAGAGCTTACCTGTCAGAAAATCCTGGTCAGTATATTAAAAAAGAAAATTAATACAATTACTGCTTCTGCATACTAGCAATGGTGAAAGAAAATGTGTGAAAGAAACAATTATATGATCCATTCTTAGAACATAATGTAGAGAAGCTCTGTGCCAGCCAAGAAGTTGAAAAGGGCTGAGATTAAAAAAAAGGAGTAAGGTAAGGTATGTCAGCTGTAAAAATATCTCAATTAATCCACCACACAAATACATATTCAGACAAGAAGGAAAAGAAAAGTAGTCTCATTTCACTTCCCTGGCCTCTGAGTTTTAAATACAAAACCAGCATTCAAAATTTCGTCAATGTGGTGAAAATACTTTCAAAAATAAGTAAATATTGGAAGTAATAATATGAAACTAGATTTAATTAATAGCTCATGCTGTTAGCATTTTAATTAGCAAACTTAGCATTTTAATTTCAAAAATAGCTTATTTTGTTAAAGCAATCTTTCTTTGCTTAAATAATATATTATTTTTATTGTTTATATTATATCTTTCAACTTACTTAAATCTTTGAATTTCTGTTTTGCAGCATCATTTCTTTGAAATGAAATTACTTTTACTGATAGCATAACAGCTAACTGAAAAACCTGAAAGATCTTAGGGCTATGCTGCACAAATGCTACATTAATACATGTTCTCTGCATCTTCCAAAGCACTCACAGATTTAGTCAATTAAAAGTGAATAAATCTTTTGAATAAAGATATTTTTCTAGTGTTTTCCAGACATTTCAAAAGCAATGAATATTAATAAAGACAAATGATAAACAAATTGAAAGGAATTTGTCATTCCTTATGGTATAAAATGTCATGAGTTGTTGTTTTGGTTTTTTTTTTTTTACTGGATATTGAATTACATTCATACATTTTAAAGACTTGTTAAAGCATACCAGAAAGACATATAATTTCTACAACATTTATTTTTGATCAACTGTTTTACATAGCTCTTTTGAGATATCTTACTTGAGATTAATCTCAAATATACAAACTGTCAAGTTATTACAAAGGCATGCAGTGCTGTTTCAGAAAATGTTGATACCTCTTCATATCCAGGAAATTGCTTAACTCAGAATTAGATACCAAGCACTTGAAATGTTTGATCACATCTTTAGAAGAAAGAAACAATCCTAGATGATATAATAGAAGCTGCTCAAGTTGTATAATCTTGGTACTGTTCCTAATATTATGAGGCAGAAACAGAGGGAGGATGAAAAAGAAGTACCATGCTTCTGGGGAAAACCACTCGTGGCAGAGAAGACTAACATGGCATAAGAATGTCCATTTTCAGCCAGAGAAATGCCTTACTCCTTCTCTGGCATGGCCAGTGAATAATTACCTGCAGTATTCCTGGTTTGATATCTGTCTCAGTTAATTAACTACAACATTAATTCATAGAAATTTAACACTCAATTGTCTTTATTTGAATGAGTATGCTTCTCTAGCTTAATTTCAAGCTTGTCTGAATGTTATAAGTTTTTTTTTACTATAATGATGAAAAAAAAGGGAGAAATCAAACAGTGAAAAGATTACAGGAAAAAAAAAATATGGAGTGAGCAAAATCAGAAGTATATAGCTGTTGCATGAATGAATACAGACTCTTCACAATGCCAGTAAGAAAATACACTGTATGTATATTTCAAAAGATCATAGAGGAAATACTCTTTTAGATTCTGAGTAGATGTTTCAGAAATAGTGACCCTGTTTGAAAGCTTGAATATATTATTTGAATTTGAGTTTGAGACCAAAGAAAAAATTGCTATTGTTTAGGTGAAGGCAATTTTAATCTGATTTTGTGCTTTAAAAAAGACATTTTTATGCCACCAAGATATTCTTTCATCTGTTTTGAATACTCAATGGAGTAAGAATCATGTAGAAGCTCTGCAAATGCAGGTAAGGAGTTAAAAAAAACCCTTCCTAAAATTGTAAAAGACTCCAATTCTCAAAGTGATATCCTGGAAATAGAAGAAATTTGCTTGATCAGAAGGGAACTGTTAGACAAGACATGATTTAGTTCCCAAGTCTGTTATATAGGCTTGGGTTCTTTGGACCAGCCATCTGCAGCTGCATTCAAAACACTATGTTCAGAATGGAAATGTTTGGCTCTGTCTTACTCCCTCTTCCTACTTCCTACCCAAACACACAGAGGAAGAAATGGCTCCATGTTTTTTCACATTCATCTGTTCTCCATATTCAGAAACTCTATCAGATTTTTGACGACCAAATAGTTTTTATATGAATATTTTAAAGAAATTGAAAAGGATCATTAATTAATTATATTCAGTCTCCTCAACAGATAGTAAAAAACCTTCATGATTCACCAGATCCTTGTCAGAATTTGAAATGCCTTTTTGATTTCTCTCAGCATCCTAATATCATAATATTATTATCATAATAGCATCATATGCTGATAGCTTGGCCTGTGAGAACACTGGGTGAAATCACTGGGCCTCCAAACATTTAAGTACATTTAAGAGGCCATATTTCTGAATTACAGAGAATCTTAGATATAGAATTCTGTGCATAAAATTGTAATATGTAGAATGCCCACTACTTCTAAGTACAGAAGTAAGTAGTCAGCTTCAGGTTTCTTAAAAACTCAATGTCCTTGTTTCACAGATGCAAAATAAGTAAAATTTTTAGTATCAGAGATATATAAGGTAAACAAGAAGCTAGAGTTTCAAGATCAAATCTACAAAATGGTTCATGGAAGCAACATACTATAAATTCTGAATAATTCTGATTAATACTACTTTAAATGACTGATTTAAAAAGGAAGTTACAATAGCTTTCTTAAAAAGAATAGCAGTGTTTAGGAAAATGTACTGCATAGCCAAAGGACTGCAAACTAGTTAGTAAATTAATCTCCCATAATCATACTGGTGAGACTGTGTGAGTGTTAGATCAATGGTTCATATGTTGTGTTCATCACTGACCTTCAATAGTTCTTGAAATAAACTCCAAGTGAACTGTTCTTGAACTTCCTTGATGAAATGTCATATAAGTGCTCATTTTTTTCTGCATTAGTCCTATATACACTTACTATTCTAATTGAGTATAAATTGAAAGGCAGAGAGTATGGTAAATGGTACTCAGGTCTTAGATTAGAAAAATATTAGCCCTATACTGTGCCAGCACATATAGCTAAGGAAATGAGCTTGATGTAATTGTGTATACTTAAATGTAAGCTACATAGGACATTCAATTAATGAAGCACATTATGTGAAGCATTAGCAGTACTAAATGATCTGTTTATCATTCAAATGAAATCATCTTTTTCCATTAAAATGCTTGTATTCCATAATAAGTATTAGCCTCTTGTCTCAAAATGAAAATAGCAATTTACTGGCTTGCCATTATAATGTTAATGATAGCAATACTCTGGAAAGGAAAAATACAATAAAATATATATTATCCAGTATGTTTTTCCTCTTCCCTTTATGAATAAAGACTGTTGTAGATAGATCATAAAGAAAAAAAATCTGATAAAATAAATTTTTGGTTTATGTTTCTTTACAATTTAATTTACATGTTGATTATATATCGAAAAATCTTCCAGTTTGATTTATTAAAGCAAAAAATGCCTCAGAGTAAATTGGTAGCTGAAATTGGAGAATGTACTTCATCTAGTTGCATTAATAATCTATATTAGGTTTGTTTAGTAAGAAAAAGTCCTTTTGTCATTTTCATTTAACATAGGCTCTAGCACATTCTATCTGTCCTATTACAGTATTCTTACTACATTCTGCAAAAGCAAATACTTTTAGAATACTTGGTCAAACACAAAAAATAATGGAATAGTAAAGACTTATAAATTAATCATTTAGAGAGGTAGCTATTTAGTGTTTGTGAAGCTTTGTTTTTAACTGGTTTTGTGTTGCTAGATGCAAATTGCAAGACAGAACAGTTGCAGTCTGACATTTTCCTTAAATAATTTTTTGTCAATATCTTTGTCTATTAATATATTTCATGAATTCTCTAGTGTGTGAGAGAGTATGGGTTTTTTTCCACTTTCCAAAATGTAAGGAAGCTTTTTTTAGTTACTTGAATTACTTGTTCTTAATAAATATACATACCCTGAATTTGTTCTTTTGAGGTAATACTTAATATCATAGATTAAAAGACTTTTCTGGAAGTCGTGAATAGAATGAGGAAAAAAACAATAAAACTCAAAACAAGTTACTAGATTTTAAAACATTTGAAACAAAACCATTTTTGTGGGATGGAATTTTGCTTAGAGAAACACATTTTCTCATCCTCATACACAAGAGAATGAACAGTCAGAAAGACTGAAGTATCCAAAGATATTAATAACATCAGATTTTAAATATTTGACAAGGCAGTGTCAGAGGAAAAGGAACACTAAACAACATGAAAAAAAAAGTGATTTGTGGTATTAGTTATTTCTGCTGTTTATTTCTGCTGTTTATTTCTGAGTCATAATGGGTTTTTTTCAATTTGAGCACGTAACATTTTCTTTTCTAGGATACATATTATATCTGCTAGTCTCAATGGTGACTGCAGATTTATCTCACTGTTTTGCTTAATCACTTCTGTTACTTTTTCCTTATTATATCTTGTTGTCAACAAGCTAAAAATCTCCTCTTCTGAATCAGTCATAGAGCATTACCAACTTTCCAAAAGTCACTGTTGAGCTCTGCAATAGATCAGCTTCTTTTCTGACCTTCCAATCCTGAGTTGCTTCATAGCTCCATTTCCAGTACACCATACAAGTTCTTTCTTCAGAAAGACTACTTTGATGTGATTCTATCAGCCAACTCTCATGTTCAATTCAGTATCTAGGTTTTTAATTAAATGCACCAAACTTTAGTAAGAAAAATCTGTCCTTAGAAATCATAGAAAAAAATTATTCTACTTTTTGTAAATAAATTATTCCCCTTCTCTTGCTATTCTCTTACTGTAGCTGTAGAATGATTTAAATGTCTTATATGTTTACTGAAACTTTCATTCATTTTCTTCTCATATTCTGCATACACAGAGGAAAAGGGAATTTAATAGCACTCTGCTTATCTGAATCATACCATATCTGTAGAAAAGGATTTCATTGCAAATACAATTGAGTAGTTTTACAGACTTAGTACTACACAAAGCTGACAGTTTAAAATTATTATACAGGATATCTCCTGATGTATATGTTTTCTTATTTATCCTCATTGTTTTGGTTTGATATCTTTATTTCACCACTCTACATGATGTCTCTTTCTTGAAGGCTCAAAACAGATTTGAAGAAAATTCCTCTCTTTACAATAGACAATGTGAGTTTTGCTTTGCCTGGAAGTCCAGAAGGTCTGCCTGGCTAAGATTTTGCTTCATAAGAATTGAGCCAATTGGAAGTAGGTTATTTTTGTGCACAAAATATACCAGTATATTGGAAATCAGTTCTATTTTCTCCATAAAAGGTCATTCTTGTGAATATATATGCGACTGTATGTTTTTGTGTGGCATCATAGCTTGTTTCCTTCTTATTTGACCTCCAAATCATAAAGTAGAATATGTTATCAGAATATATTGCTGACCCAATAAATGATATAATTAAAAAAAGCTGTCTTTCTTTTGAGAATTAGATTCTTTTCTACCAAGTGTAAAACCTGAAGAGCAAAATATATCCATTCTTAGAAAGCTTATCCCTGTACAATATTCTAAAAAATAGGTAAGGATGAAAGATCTAAAGCCTTTGTAATAGCAGGGGATCATTTGGATAGAACAGACAGGGATAATTCTAGGAGCTGAATCATGCATGCACTGTGAAGAGGAAAAAAGGAATGAAGAGTACAGAGAGAACAAGTTCAGAAGAGAAATTATTCAAAATTTCTTGGAAGTGGTGGGAAGAAACTGCTCAGATTGAAGGGGTGAGCAAGAAACATCAGTCAGTTATCAATGTGAAAAGCATTCTTTGAACAGTGATTATTGATCGCTTTTCTTGAGTTTATCGTGGCCAGTATCCAATGGGAGAATAGATGACAACCTGATTTTGCATCACACACACAAATGATACATAACTCAGAGGATAGTAGCTGATCTGCTGAAGTATGAATTTTTGTTTCAACTGTCAGCTGCAATTGTCATAAACATGTAGCACACACACATTCAATTCTGCTCATTGAGGCATGCAGAAAAAGAATTAAGATGCTGATTCCAGAGCTCCCAACCTCCAGTGCCAGAAATGACCATTGTGCAAAAATGCTGATAAACTTTTCACATAACACAAAGGTGTTAGAGAACATATTTTGAAAGGTTAGCTAATTCTTTTTAAAAGACTTAGAACATTGGTGATTTTTTCACCTACCATATTATTGTAGAGGCAGACAAACCTCAGCCAGGAACAGATTTTTGATCCTTGCATCCTCTCATACCCCAGTCAGAAGGGCTGAAAAGCCTCCCATTACAATTTTCTAGGTGTTTGTACCTATATACATAAATCAAATTGTTTCGTAACTTTCTCTTCAATAAGAGGGTTTATTTGCTCTCCTCTAGCCCCAGATGAGGCTAAAATACTTAAGCTCATGAAATGCTGTTATTTCCAGAAATTATGTGGTTTTTACCTCTTCCAAATGTGGATAAGGTTGCTGGAGGTCTGGGATCTCCTGAAACTATTACATACACAGCCTTCTCTCTCCATCCACAATATCTTCATGTATCCTTTCAATTAGTTTTAATACTGACATTACCCATTGCAGAGATTTTATTGTAATTCCAAAGTCCTTATTCTTTTCTGAAATCTCTGTCAAATGAGTATGTGAAATGCAGACATAAACTTTGATTTTGGTTTAGTTTAGCAGTGCTATGCTTTATTGGATTGCTAGTAACCTTACTAGCCAATGCAGGTGTTTTGTAACAATAACCTATCCTACCCATTGTTTAGAATCCCACTGAACTTCATTCAATTTTAAATCAGCCTTAGATTTTGATATTTTAAAGAATTAAACCATTTAAAAAATTAATCTTTGGAATATCTTGAGTACTAGACCTCTGATAAATAAGGTTAATTAGCATCAGTGTTTTGAGATCTGTTGATGAACCAGTTTTTATTTTGAGATCCTTGTGCACATTTTCCATGCCAGTGGTGAAGAGAAAAAACTTCCTAAAGCTTCAGCACGAGTACAGTGGTTTTAGAGCACTTTAAAAGACATGATAAATTATTTTAATTATACAGACTAAAACTTGTTAACTCTTGGAGATGCACCGAAGAAAGACAAGTACAAAAAGATCAGAAATTAAAAAATAAAAGTACATGGCTGATGGATAAGACTGAAAAAGGGTGATAGATCAAAAAGTTGGGAAGATAAAATGAACTAAAACAGAAAGACTTTTGAAATAGCATAGCAAGAACCGAATACTGATATTTAATAGAGAGAAAATGTCCTTTATCTGAGGCTGGACTAATGGAGATAATACATTAAGAATTTAAAATGCTGGCTATGAATATAAAGGTTTGCAGAATAAGTCTCTTCTAAATTAAAGTGCTCTAGGTTACTAGGTATGTATACTGAAGTGCACTGAACATAGGAAGGAACAGCCAAAAAGCTAATTTTATGGTTTTTATTTTAATTGTTACTTTTTAATTTTTAATTTTTTAAAATTATTTTTATTCAGAATACAGCATAACATTTTATAATTTCTGACATTTTAGAAGTGTGATCCAGAAATGAAGGACTAGATATTCATTCTTGAAAAAAGTAATAAAATCCAAATTCAGGGTTTCATTAATAAAGAATTAGACACTAAAAATATCCTTAATGACAATTAATTTGGTTTTAAAGGAGGTACTGCAACTAAATTAGTCAGTTATTAATCATAATTCATACAGGATTTTGACAAGTGCAAATCTTAAAAATTTGCTACTGAGTTTGCTCCAGAGAGAATCTGATTGCATCTATCAGGTCAAACCTACAAGGCTATCCTAAATTTGAGAAAAATACTCAAGTTGATTTTGTCTTCATTTTTTCCTGGCTTTTTAAGACACTAAGAGAGCTATTCAGGAATACAAATTGCTTTGGTACCAATGAGTAGCAAATAGGAACTTTTTATGATCTGTCCAATTGTATTCTATTCTTCCAATTTTATTTAACTACACCCAGTTACAGGAGAAGATACAGAGATGTTCACTCAGATAATGAGAATTCCACCCCAATTTAAGAGTACTAGCTTTTAAATTCTGTTTCAAGTGTTTGTCATTCCACAATAAAGGAACAAAGTTTTCTTCAGAAAAAGATGGAAAGTTCCTTCTAATGTTCTGCTGTCTTTGCACACTAATGTTATTGCACAACATTAATTTTTTCTTTTCACCGTTGAAGTCCACAGATAAATACCAAAGGCACATTTAGGTTAGAAACTCCATAAGGAAGATTGCCACTTTTTTTTCCTAAACCCATAAATATTTCTCACAATCAAACCCCAAAAGTATGGAGTTGATAAAGTTTGTAGTACCTTAAAAATTGCTAAAGCAACTGCATTGTTGTCAGCAAGCATGCTGTAATTGCTACAGCAATTTATCACTGTTAACACTGGGACTATTCTTACAAATACTTCCGAGGCTCTTGCAGCTGCAACTTCAGATTTTCAGCTGCTAGTTGGAACCACTCAGGGGGTGGATGAAGTGGCATTCTGTTGTTTCACCTGAGATTCTGCCTTGAGAACACAAATTGTAGTGAATTCACACTCCAAAACTGGGTTGGAAGGTTTTGCTCTATTAAATTTAGTTCTCATGATGAAAACTGAAGAGGCAGTGATTCTGTGTCAGGCATCATAGGAGAAGAAATTCTGATGCAATTCTGTGTCATTGACAAACTATGGATCCTTTGCAAAAACAGTGAAATTCAAAGCAGTCAAGCTTACTAATGAATTTGTCCCAGATTTCATATTTTGATTAAGCAAGATCAAATACCGACTCCATTAAAAAATATTTAAAGACATATTGGTATTTAAGGCTTCATTAATGTTTTTTATATACTTGTAAACTTCACTGCCAATGAATATTTCCATTTTCTTTTCATGATCCTGAACCAAAGGGAATATACCACATTCTCAAATGCAGAGACTTGGAGCATCTGTATTTGTGCCTTTGTTTTCCTAAATGTATAAACTGTCTTCTCTAAGGGGTTTCAATTCCATTTCTTACTAATCAGATTAACATATTTCCTATTTCATTCTTTTAAGATGGTTTCATATACACATATATATAGATATATTTATATATATAATTCTCAGCTTTTCTTGGACACTTAGGAATACAGAGAATATGATTTCTTAGAAAAACCACATTAGAATACTTAAGTGAGGGTATCTTCAGGCAGGTAGAAAGGAGACAAACAGCAAGAAGTCATACAAGTGCACATATTCTCAGAGTAACAGAAGCCAATTTTTCCAGGAATGCCCAGAAGCTGGATGAAGTTTATTACAGCCCATAGGAGATAAAATATTGTTGAACTGAGGACAGTACCAGTGAATAGGACTCAGTGAATAGATTCAATGTCCAGAGGGCAGATCTATGCAAAAATTTCTTTGAAATTAGCTTCCCTCTTTCCCCAAAGTTCCCCAACATTCTGTTGGGTTTCTCAGTTTGAAACCTTTTGATTGCAGTTTTTGCTTAATTGTTTGCAGCTTAAAAGAATTTGACAGGTTCTGGTGTCCTCACTTTAACAAAAACAGCCAAACAACCCCAAAACTCTGGTTGGGCAGAAAGTTGCATCTTTGTTTTAATAACAGTTTCACTGTTATTAAACAGCTAACATATTTAGCCTTTAGAAAGCCCTAACACCTTTGTACATAGAGCTTTTAAGCATCACATTATCACAATATATCTGACAGACTAGTGCTTAATGCTAACCTATTAAGAATGCACATGGAAATCTATTAATTGCAGCATGTGTTTGCACCAGAGAAATATAGATGTAACAATGATTTGTTTGCTTTGTTCTCTAGCAACGAGAGGGCAGGAAGAGGCTATATGTTATTAGGGTGGAAACAGATCGTCCTCTGGGTTTTTCCTCCAATAGAAATAACTCATTTAAAAGTGTCAGGTCTGGCCTTTCATTAATGATACTTTCACATTTGCAGAAAATCTACAGCCACAGAAGATAGCTTGCTGTTTTATGCTTGTTCTCTGTCATGACTTTAGAAATAAAAATTATCTCACATAGTTTTATTTATTTTTATGTTGAAAATAAAAAATATTTCATTAATTCAAATGCATTTGAAAACAGAATTTGTTTCAAAAGTTTCTCTCTCCAAAAATTCTTTTTTTTTTTTTCTTATTGTCTTGTCTTATATTGTCATCATTTGTCACAGGATGACCACTAGAAAACTACTGTTATACCTGAGATTCTTAAGTGGTCTCCCTTTTCAGCTTCAAATCTTTCTTGAATCCCTAACTTTCATATGAGTTGAGGATGAGGAACTTCTGTGCATGAAAAATGTTATTTTCTGCTATGATATTCATTGTTTGAAAGATCTAATTCTGAGACTGAAACTAGCATTATTTGTGACAATTCTAAGAATTTAATTTCATTTTCTAAATTAATGTTTTTAATTGAACATATGAATAATAGGATATATTTTTCTAAAGTATCACCGCTAAAATCAGTTTTTGATGCAATTGTTGAGGTCACAGACTCCACAATTTCTGTATGACTCTCTAGCAACACTTGCATCCAATTCTTTGCTAAACTGTATGCTGAAGATTTAATGTACTTTTCAGTACATTAATAGGAACTAAATAATTGAAAATACCATAAAAATGAATATTTTAAAATAAGCTTATCTGCTGCTTTTAATTTCTAATAAAATAATATCTAATTTTGCTACACTCTTTTTTTTTTTTTTTAAGAAATATTTATGTTTCACATTTAAACAGCTTTTCTCCTAGTTATCTGGTACTAGAGCTCATCAAAATATTACCTACTAAGGCAAAAAATAATTTACTACTCTAGGTGTTTTTCCATAAAGAAAAACATGGAATACACCACCATTGTAAATGCTCATAGGTTCTTTAGACTGACAAGAGGAGAATTTCTTTCCCCCCTTAACCCCTAAACCTTGCTCTGAACTTCAGAGACTGAGACAGCAAAACCCCTGCAGTGAAGGATTGTTTGTTTTCATAGCCAGTATCAGAAAGGCTGGAGTTTCTTTTGCTGGTTGCTTTGTCTTGCTCATGCTCCTGAAAAAGACAGTCCAACACACATTGAATTTGACACTTCACTTCAGGAAAAATCTGCAAGTGTTGTTCTCTCTTCTATTCATAAATGCCTTGAAAATAAGTGGAGCTCCATCAAGAGTCAGGACTAGAGGTTGTGAGAGTGACAGCATGTTTTACACACACGCATGCCAATGTGACAACAAAGTCCATTTTTAGAAAGCTGCAGAGAAACCTCTCTGCATCAGTGTCAAATTAGAGATACTGTTCTGAAACACTGATTACAACTGCATATTTAGCCTGTGTCAGCTGAAAGTATCTGACTTATCTATCCATCTATTACTGCCTGCTGCTCAAATGAATGTCATCTTGTCAATGCACTCGTCATTACATTCAGCTGGAAGGTTTGCAGACTTTCAGCTCTGAGAAAGAACCATTATGGTGTTTATGTATGACTTCAATACTAGCAAATCCCTTTTTTAGGAATGTCAAACTTCTGGGCAATCTTTTTTTTTTTAACAAAAATGAGTCCCGGAACAAAAGTGAGTGAATTCATAAGCTTACATTTTTTCAAGGTACAGTTCCTCAATGATTCTTGATGCCCTTATGGATGTTCCACTTCTATGCTTCCTTTAAGCATAGAAGCTCTGGTTTCATGTAGCTCTGGCTGCTTGTGTAGTATTATGTTTTCAAAAGTACAGTTCTGTGTGAGAATATGTGTGAAAGATTCATGTATAGCAGGCATATTTTATGACAAGTGAGGAAGAAGATAGAACCATTTAGAAATACTTACTTTTTTTTAACATATCCTCTATAAATTAAATACTTGTTCAATTAAATTAAAGTTCATGTATTATAAAAACAAAGTATTTTCTAGTTAAGTCTGCAATACCTAAGATTATAAGTTTCTTGTCTCCAGGTTTTTCAGATAGTGAACTTGTATTATCCGAAACTTATGGAGGGAAGATTTGCTTGGGTTTTGGTTAGGTGGGGTTTTCTGCTTTGTTTTCTCTGTGTGTGTATGTATAAATAGAAATTGCTAAAAATAATTTCATGTTTACACTCAACTTAAAAAAAACTTGCAGGAAAAAAGCTGCTAGCCTGATTAAATTATTGATTTTTTATATGTCATAAGTCACTGCAGTATTCATTTTTTTGCTTTCTGAAAATTCTAACAGGTTTAAATTACTGTATGGATGATATAAGAAAAGCTCATTGGTTTGCAAATATGAGTAAGATAAATAAGTTAAGAGGTGCTCTTAAAAGAGTAGAACCTAGTAAGGTGAATGGCATAATGTGACCAAGAGATATACAAAAGAAAAGAAATTAGTGTATTTGTCAAGACATTCTTTCTGTGCTCTGGACTCTGTTGTTGGCCACCTCATTGAACCACACTCCTGCAACACCAGATGTGAAAGAGGTGATATGATTGAGCAGAAATGTGCTTATTAAAGGTCATGACAACATTGCAGAGATGGAAATAGAAACATCAGAACAGAACAGAGCTGACAAGAGAAAATATTTTTCTTTCTGGCTTCCATCTACCACTGATATCAACTGGATTGATGCAAGTGGTTAAGGATTTATCTCTGAACAAGTATTTTAGGTCCCTATTAAGCATATTTATTAAACAGTCTTACTAAAATAAGACAACAAAAGAATAATTATACTAAAATTAATTCCTGCATCATTGCATGATTAATAACTCAAATGCAATAAACAGACCTTGAATTTGTTTTTGTTTTAGCACCGGCCTTTATTATATTTATTATTTTGCATTGTGGTAGATACACCAAGAGTAGGAGTGTTACTAGACAGCTAGGCAGTACATGGAAATGAAGAAATCTGTAAGTTCTGGGAATAACTCAGCAGTCTTTTTCTGAAAGGAAATGTAGCTCACTACTGTATTTGAAATAGCAACTCCCTACTATTTGAAACAGTTTAGGAGGCCTTTCTGACCCCTATATGTTGTTTTCTGTGCTGCTATTCTTGAAAAGCTTTATGAACAAAACCCCCTATGATTTATATTTTTTTCTATCATGAAAATAATTTTAAGGCTGATCTAGTAATCAGTGATGCTGATCCAATAATCTCATACAAAAGTGGCTACTTTTGTAAAAGACAGCAAAAATGTTTTTACGAAAGCATCGTGAACACAAAGAGGGCTAAGAAAAATTTCCATCCATCCTTTATTGCATTCAGGGGGAAATATAATGGCAGAGGATACAGAAAAGAATGAGATACTTGATTCCTTCTTGCCTCAGAGTCTTTAATAGTAAGGTCAGTCATCTTAAGGGTATCCAGCCCTCAAGCTGAAAGACAGAATTGGGTAGCAGAATGACCATAATCAAACCCCCATAATCAAAGGGATGAAGCACCTCTCCTTATGAAGAAAGGTTGACAGATTTGGGATNCTCACTACTGTATTTGAAATAGCAACTCCCTACTATTTGAAACAGTTTAGGAGGCCTTTCTGACCCCTATATGTTGTTTTCTGTGCTGCTATTCTTGAAAAGCTTTATGAACAAAACCCCCTATGATTTATATTTTTTTCTATCATGAAAATAATTTTAAGGCTGATCTAGTAATCAGTGATGCTGATCCAATAATCTCATACAAAAGTGGCTACTTTTGTAAAAGACAGCAAAAATGTTTTTACGAAAGCATCGTGAACACAAAGAGGGCTAAGAAAAATTTCCATCCATCCTTTATTGCATTCAGGGGGAAATATAATGGCAGAGGATACAGAAAAGAATGAGATACTTGATTCCTTCTTGCCTCAGAGTCTTTAATAGTAAGGTCAGTCATCTTAAGGGTATCCAGCCCTCAAGCTGAAAGACAGAATTGGGTAGCAGAATGACCATAATCAAACCCCCATAATCAAAGGGATGAAGCACCTCTCCTTATGAAGAAAGGTTGACAGATTTGGGATTGTTCAGCCTGGAGAAGAGAATTTTCCAGGGGAAATCTTATAACAGCTTTCCAGTTCCTAAAGGGAGGCCTAGAAGAAAGCTATAGAGAGTTTTTACAAGGATGTGTAGAGATGGCAAAAGGAGGAATGGTTTTAAACTGAAGAGACTAAGTTTAGATTAAATATTAGGAAGAAATTCTTTACTGTGAGGATGGGGAGACACTGCAACTGGTTGCTCAGAGAAGCTGTGGAAGCCCCATCCCTGGAAATATTCAGGACCAGATTAGTTGGAGCTTTGAGCAAACTGGTCTAGTGAAAGGTGTCCCTACTCATGACAGGGGCATTGGAACTAGATGATCTTCAAGATCACAGAGTCACAGAATCATTTCATTTAGAAAAAAGCCTTTAAAATCATCACATCCAATGTTCAAGCAATTACTTCCTTGTCAACTAGACCATAATATGTCTAGTCATTTCTTGAACATCTCCAGGGATGGTGACTCCAGCTCCCTGGATAGTCCATCCCAATGCTTAATAATTCTTTATGTGCAGATATTCTTTTCGATCCCTTGAAACACAAGCCATTCTATGATTCTGTGAAGAGAAAGAGAAGTATTTAGGCAGATAGTAGTGGCATTAAAATGGAAATTCTATGAAGGCAGTGAGGTTATGCTAGAATGTAGTCATGGAGCATTCTTTTAGTTTTAGAATGATTCTTTTTCCTACCATCATGAAGAAAGGGAATTGACCAGTCTCAGTCTAATTAAAATTCAACTCTTATCCAGAAATTCAGATGGCTAGATGTAATTGTATGTTTTTCATTGTTATGTTAAATGGATAAAATAAAGACCATTCAGAGGGGGAAATGTTGTTTAATATGAAAGGTACAAAAAGGAAGAGTTGTTTAGTAAACTGAAAATACTCTGAGGCATAAGCTCATTACTTTTGTTGCTATGCAGAAGAGCCCCACTAATTCACATTAATGACTTGGAGACTCACAGTAAATGACTGAATTTTATTATGAGACACTAGATGAAATAAATGGTAAAACTCTCATGGACTTGCAATTGTAGTTTCATTGGTATAAAGGCAAATGAGTAAGAAAAATAGCAGGAACTAATTACAAAATATCTGCTGGTCATTTGTGTGATGGACAGTTTCTTTTCAAGTATTTGAGGGAGAACATAGATGGAACTAAACTAGGTTAATTCATCTATTTTTTAGTAGAAAAAAATGGAGCAAAACGATATCAATTTTCAAAACAAAACAATACAGTGATTTTTGAAATTCTTCCTCATATTATTGAGATTGTTGCTTTTTCTCCCAGTTTAATATAATAATACTAATAATAATATTACCAATAATAAAATTGGTAACCACTATTTTGGCCACAAAAACATACACTTCTAAAGAAAAAAGGCTGAGGAATAGATACTGAGACACCTAACTATTGAAGGCTGATTCTTTATTTTTCATGGTGCTATTGCATAGAAATTTCCTAATTTCAGAATCACTCACCAGTTTGTGATTAGATGCAGCATGCTAGAAACAGCACCATCCTTTTTGATGACCTCTATTTTTTCTCATACCACATTTTCTTGATACAAGAGGAAGAAACAAACTATTTGACCTCTTAAATTATTTAAAAAAATAATAATTCAAAGGTTTTTTCATACTTTCGTTAATCATAAATTACCATCAGCTCATCTGGAAAAAATCTGCAAACAATTACAAGCCATTTACTTCATGAAAAAACATTATTTGGTTTTGTACCTCTTTTTCTTAATACTCTGCTTGTCATCTGGATCTGAATTTAAAGATAAAAAGTTCTGTAGAATTTGGAGGTGTACAAGGGGAAGGATGGAAAATAAGTGGAGGAAAGAAAAATCACGTGGACTAATGATGTCACAAAGTGAACTAATAAAATTCACAGGGAAAGGCATAAGACCACTTAACTACTGAAAAACATCTAGGATTCGTCCTCATTATCACAGAAAGATGGAAAATTTGTTCACACACACAATTTCACAAAAGCAACCCTGTTTCTCTGTATTCTGATAAGTAGCTTTTCTACATTAGTGGAATTAATTCTCAGGATTCTGGCAACTAACTTACATAGAATAAGGATTTCTGGAGACTAAATATGTGAGAAATTTCAGCTTCTGATTTCAATTGTACTGTAGTTTCTTTGTCTTTTCTAACTTAATTAAATGCAAAACAACTGATAGCTATGGTGCTGAATATTTTCTGTGGCTGTTATTCACATACACAGAAACCCAGGTCCTGAAAGGGTTTAGATGTTACTCTTCCTAGAATGGAAAGTGGTGGTTTTTGTTATATCAAAGAAAATAAAGCCCTGAGGTACCACTTTAGGTCTCTGCATCTAACAATTTAACACTGAGATCTTCAAATATCTCTTTCTAACACAGGGATATGGAATGCACCCTTTATATTTTACCATCTTACACAGCCCCATAGAACAGTTGTTGCTTTGTTGGGCTTAGTCTTGCAGGTGTGCTCCAAATTCCAGGTAAATGGCAAACAAAAGTGTCAACAACAGGGAGCAGGGCACTCTGGAGAGGAGGAGCAGAGACCCAGGCCTGCTACCTTGCTCCTGCAGTATCCAGGAGAGCAATCTGTAGCTCAGCTGGGCTGCAAGGTGCCTGTGGCACTGTTCCACAAGCTTCCATAACAGCACCCTTAACTGGACATCTTCATTATCTTCTCCCTTTTCAGCTGTACAATACTCCATTTATTTTTTTTTTAATATATAAGAATAT
>VZRH01002296.1:1679185-1741185 GCA_013397555.1 Urocynchramus pylzowi | reverse complement strand
TCTTATATATATATTAAGAATATATTTATAATAAAAAAATTCTTTGAAACAGAAGTTTTTGGTTCAGACTGCCAAGCATCTAATGAGGTTACACTGTCATAATCAGTTTCTGGTTTCCTGACTGCTTCACCCTTATTTAAGTTGTGAACCTTCACCAAGAATGAGCAACATCACTCAGGAGCTTGATAGTGAGTATATCATTGCACAAAGTGACAGACCTTGAGCAAACATCCTTCTTTGAAGGAACATAGTGATCTGAAGGCTTGAATGACCTCAGTAAAGTGATATATTTGCTACTGAGTTTCATGTAAGAAGCCATTTTCACTGCCCAGTTTCATAGATGTAGTCTGAAATAGGGTTTTTTTGGAAGGGAGAATAGGTATTCATTTACTAAAATTACATCATTAAACAAAAAAAAACCAAAACCAATAAAAAAAAGAAAAAAAAAAAAAGTTGCATATTTAAGAGGTGTATATATAAATACAAATCCAATAAAATATGAACTCTGGTGTCAAATGCACAACGTGCATCCCTTTATATGGCAGTTCTTTAAATGAGTTTAGTATTAAATGAGTTAACAAATACAACTTAATAGGATGTGTACATCAGTTATATTAGTTCAAACTGCATTCAGAGAGAAAAGCCTCACCTAAGAAAGAGAGAAAGAAATAGAAAGCAGATCCCATATTCCTGTGTATTAAAAAAAACCTTCCTTCTTTACCAAATAAATCATTCTTAAAGGCACCTTCTGACATTCACTGTGACAGAGAAAATAGCCATCAGCAACAACTGGCAGCCAAAGAATATTGAGCTGCTTTGAGTAGTTCTCAAGAGATAGGAATTCTAGCAAGCAAATCCTTTTACACTGGCTGAAAATTTTTTTACCTGTGATCACCAGATACTCAGCAAATACATCTCTCCTGCAGCATCCCTCTGCTGCAGAGCTCGGTGATGTTCTTTCAAAGCATTTCATTTCTATTGACTTTTTTATATATTAAAAGTTTAGTGAAGGAGTGAAGGTGTGATATAGGCCTGAATTACTTCTTTATTGTTGCAAAATAAGCTAAAGTTTAGTATCTCAGATCTGGTTTTCTGTGATGTATGAAATATCATCACCCTTTTCTAAAGATTTTGCTATCAATGCTTAAATGTCACAGATCACTTCCTGTTAGAAGCCTCTGTAGAGACTATAAAGGTATTATAATACTAATACTACTTCTACTACTACTATTACTAATAATAATAATAACTATTCATAAAATAAATAATACACATTTATAGATTAAGAAAATTTGGCTTATGCAGCACTTTGTGAAAATAATAGACCTGAAAAAAAAAAAATAAAATGCAGTGCTTCAAAGTAAAACTAGCACACCAGTTTTTGCTAGTGTGGTTTGAATAGCACTGTGGATGTGCAGTATTTGACTAGCTGTTTGCAAGCACAACAAGCTGTGACCATGTAGCCCAACAATAAATGTTGCCATGGCTATTAACAGCCCATAAGGTTTTTACAGAAATTGCTAACCATCACTACTGAAGCTTGTCAGACTTGGTCTGTCTGAACTTTACTTGAACTTATAAATTTGTTTCACTGTGAAAACAATTTCTTTATTTGGCCAGGTATTTATGGCTAAAAATTTTTCCTCTTGTTTATTTTTATGTGGTGCAAGCATGGTTTTTTAGAGGCTAACAAGCAGTTATTCTGTATAGAATGAAATATTACAAGTCCAACACAATGCAGTAGAGAAAGGCAAACCTAGTACAGTAGCAGAGGCCTTGAGAAGTGGAGATGAAGGATGTGGCATAGAGGAGTACAGGCATGAGATAATCAGGGATGAAGCACAGATAAAAGGATCACCCAGCAAAATATATTTCTGCTTGTGTAAGTAAGTCAAATTAACAGTGTCATTTCAATGCCCTGGAAAGTTTACAGTGTCTGCCATGGCTGCATTTGGATTTGTAGGACCTCTAATGCCCTCATGATCTCTAATATTAAACATACCTGGATATAAAATATGATACATAGAATATCTTCTTAATGGCATGTACTTAAGAATATCTTGAGCTTTTCTGATTACTCAGTATGTGTTTTGTCTGCTAACTTCACAAGCTTCTGGGAATGTTTAAACTAGGTAAATAGTTACTTGTTGTTCTTGTAAGCAGAACTTGTGTTTGAAGCTTCTGATTATGTTTCAGTAATCTAAGAAATCAAATAAAGTTACTACAGGATCTTGTCTATGTTCAGCAGTTACAATATAAAGTCCAAATTTAAATTATTTGGTTTTGGTTAATTTGCCTGCATGCAGTATAATAGCAGGAAGGTTCTGTAAGAATCTGAAATCTATTGTTGTCTGAGTCTAATTAAAACCCAATATTTTTTAACTCTTATGGCAAAATAACTTTATTTTCAGGGATATATTTTCAAAGAAGGTTTTGAAGAACGTTATTGTAAAAATAGATACCTTGGTGAATATGCAAATTCTTTTGTGTGAGAGGACACCAGCTCTATAGTATATATGCAAATATATACTGTATACAAATCCATGTCCTAGCTATGCAGAAAGAAGTAGACATTAGGATTTGATTCTTCAGGAAATAAAGTACAGTAGGTCTTTTAAAGAAGTGAAATAACATTCACATTAAACCCCAAAAAGAATATTGAAAAGTGCCTTGAAATTATGTGAAAACATAGATGCCTTTTTAGATTCGTGGTCTTAAAAGAAATAGATTTCTAAACTGTTTTAGAGAATTTCCTGTGTTACATCTACAGCTCTGCTTTACAGGACTGAGATTTAAGAAGCTGTAAATTCTTTCTTTTGTTGTGTTATATGAATGCTCTCTTTTTTTGTATCCAGAGATATGATGAAGGGCAGCTTAGTGCATAAATAACTCATTTTGCATTCTCGTTCACTAAATCTCAGTGATATGTTTTGTGTACAATACAAAAGCATACTGGAGTAAAATAAAGAGAAAAGCATTAATCATTACACAAATGACAAAAAGAAGAAAAGAAAGTACCTGTTGCAACATAAAATGAATTTTAAAAAAAGGTTGGAATAATGGAATTTAATTGCATAAAAGTGCAAAAAAAATTTAAAACACAAAGGGAAATTCAAAAACAATAGCAATGAATTAATTAAAAATTAGTTATTGAATTAAATAAAAAGCAAGAGATAATCAAGTTGCTGAGACCTTGACTTTATAGTATTATTCACATTATAAATAAATGGTTTTAATTACTTTCATTCTAATTTATTTTTCTCTCAAAAAGGAGGTCTCTGTACCATAGTTTTGACAATACCAAAGAGCTTATTACCATGGTAATAATTTTATTTGCATTTTCTGTAGTTTCCTTAAAGATTTTTCTTGTCCAGATCTGACTTACAAGTTTTGTTAATTTCATTCGTTCATGAGAAGTAAAAAAATCAACACATGGGGACATATACAATACATTTAAAGAAAACAAAGATACAACTGCTCCCCATCCTCATTAGTTCAAAACAGCCAGATAGCTCTGGTTTAGTCATTGGCCAAAAAATTATTTGGAATATGTCAAAGAGTCTGTGGCTCTGTACAGTTGCTACCTGTAGACCTGCATATCAATTTTCAGGCTTTACCACACTCATCAAGAATGTCGACCTTAACATCTTACCAAGGGTGCTTCACCAGCCTTTAGCTTTATCCTCTTATTCAACACTCCACTGTCTATTCCTTACATTTTCTTCCTGACACTCTACTCTTTTATGACCTTTCTCAGAGCTATTTACCTTGCCTGCCAGTTTAGGTTGTTCTATAATGGAAATTTTAGGGGCTTCTTCTTTAATAAGCCTACTCTGTTCCAAGGAAAAAGAAAGGAAAAAAATCTGCAAACATAAATTCATTTATTAATAACACATATACAAGAATTAAATTTTGCAGCCAAGTGCATAGTATAAATAGTTCCTCTCTTTATTTTTTAGCAGCTTTTTTAATAAAAGCTCTATTCTTTGTTTTTCTGGTAACTATGCTTCTGTGAGGCTTGCAAAAGTAATGTAAAGAAAAAAAGTGGTTTTTTTTATTCTTACATAGTAGTCATACAAATCCTTTCACTTGTTCTGTTTAGTTCTTCTACCACAAAGAAAGTATGGTCTTCTGTTTTAATCTGCTCTTTTAGGAGGCAAATAATGAAAGGAAAGTGACAAAGGTCACCCTACTTCAATTTAATATTTTTATAGTGCTATTCAGGAGTTCAGTCACAAATCAGAGACTGTAAGAGACTGGAGATGGCTTACCATTACATAGCAAATGTCAGAAGATATATTTTATAGAGTTTTAGGGAATTTTGTAATAACAATACATAGCAAAGTTATTTATCAGTGCAGCAAAATAACAAGGAATTTCTCAATTATTTTGTCAGGACCCAGAAAACTCAAAAGTTTATAAATAGGTAAAAAATACCAAGGGTCCTAGCCTTTTTAAATCTCACTATAGCAACTAATTTTACTTTGAAATATTTTAAATAAAAGTAGCAAACCTCCTTGAATTAAAACTGCTTTAGGAGTCCTTAGAACAAGAGGATAAATGTATGAATATATTTTCTTGATGAACATCAAATTATTACATTTTTGGATTTTGAGTATAAAAAACCATTTAAATCTCATTTGCTGGAAAGTGGGAATAGCTGCATTTCTGGTCTCTAGAAGCTGTTTAAAAAAAAAACAACCCAAAAAACATAAAAACTGAGTACATGTGAGAGAAAACCACCACATTCATTTAAGGAGAAAGCAAATTGAATAAAAAATTGATAAAGTGGAATCTCTTCTAGTAAAATTAAAGATTTTATGTTGATTTAAAAGTATTCTTGATTCTGTGGGTTTTAAAGTTTTCTAGAAATAGGAAATTTTAAATAATTTAAATATTTTTGAAGATAAAATTACAAAACATTTGTTGTTCTCTCTGTCCACAAGTGGCTGCAAGAATAAATCAATGTATAATCCTAGTTCAGAAAAGCAGTTGTGAAGAATGTTCTTTATTTAAAAATAAAAATATGAGATCTATGCGCTACAACATATTAGAATATAATGCATCATAAATATGTGTGGCATTTTGAAGGTCAGCAGGAGTTAAGCTCTTAATTCACTTAAGTGCTTTTCTAAAACTGGTGACTATATGCTCCCTAGCTCCATGAGGATGCTAAAAAAATCGCCTTTTAGACTCTGCTATTTAGCTGACACGAAAACCAGTTTGCAAATATTATTTAAAAGCTTGTTTGCACAATAAAGAATGACAGATTTACCAAGAGGTTTGAAATACAAATCACTCAAAGCTTTATCAGCACTAGGGAACAAATTCTTATAAAGATGGCAGAGTGTAAACAACCAGCAGAATTCCCATTGTTATGAAGTAAAAGTTATTTTTAAATATAACAGGTCAAAAACCTGTCTCTTGCATGGAGGATGAAGTATGAAGAGAAAAGTGGTTATGGTGTCTGTACTTGAAAATAGAGTTTAAATATAGCTTTATTGTTATACTGTTTTGCCAAGTTACTTGGTTAGTTATATAGGGTAACATTCATCTTTGTGAAGGCCAAAAAAAAAAAGAGTCAAATCCCCAAAGATCCCTTTGCTTTCTTCCCCTGGAAAAGAGAATGAGTAAAGAAAATATAGGGTCTTTACTTGACAATTCTGTGCATGTTCATTTTCTTTCAACGGATATTAAATATCTTGATAGTAACTTTTATACTGAAGTTTGCATTTGCTTTCTTTTTTTCTCCTTCGCAATTCTTTTAAATTTGGATCATGGTAAAATTTTTAAGAACTAAAATAGATTGATTGCTGCTGCATCAGAGCACTCAGAACAGGAGACTGAGTTGTATAGCTGACAACAAAAATACCCACACAGACAAATTGCTTCAAACAAATGTAGTGATTTATAAAATATGCAGAAATTGATTGGGGGATTAATTAACATTCTAACATCAACCTTCCCTCAGATATTCTTTTTAAAATGTTTGTCCTTTCAAAAAAAAAAAAAAAAAAAAAAAAAAGTGTATGGTCACCTGTATCAAAAGGTATCTTCCTGGAGGTTTCCATGTGTTTGATTTTATGCAGCACATGGAAGTGCTGATAAATCACTCGTGAGTTCCATGCACCTTCAATGCACCTTCAGCCTGCTCTGCAGTGCTCAAGCTGTCATACTCTGAATCCCTTCTGGACAGAGCTGCCAATCATGCTAAACCATCTGAACAGCTTAGTGACACAGACAGATGTTCACAGAGAGTGAGACAGAGACCACCAGACTCACTCATTTATAAATTAAACAGGATTGGAATACAGTTCTTCAATGTGAAAGTCTAATTCATTTATCTGGTAGTTTCTTTCAACTGTGTTTTTAAAAGATAATTTTTCAAACAAACTATCTCAGCCCTTTTACATTGCTACCACCAAACCAGAAGAAATACACTTGGCCTCATTCAAGCTTTCAAACTCAGCATTCTTCATGATTTTGTGCAAATTCAGAAAACAGCTTTTCATACTAAGTTCTGAACTTCATTTCTTAAATCTTCTTTCACTTTGGAAGAAACATGACATTGAGGCTTAAACATAATAATTTTAACAGGAAGGAAACTCAGAAAAACGAAGTTTAAACAAAACCTGAAACACAGGAAGACAACAACAGCCTACCAAAAAAACCCCCAAAAAACAAAAAATGGAGAGACAAAAGATCATAAATATTTACATGGGTATGATTTTGGCTTACATAAGAAATACCCAAATGTTCTTAATAACTTCAGCAGAACCAAAAAGCATGAAAACATTTTTATCTCTGTCTGTGGTAAGATCGTCGACACAAAATTGAACAAAATAGTAGCAGGGATATATATAAACTTCACTTTTTAGTGAAGCCTAGTTCTGACATATGTAATACCACATTTTCTTCAGTTATAAGTATGATATGTTTAAGAAGACATTCTGAACTAAACTGTTTTCCCCCAAAAGCTTTGCCAATTATCCTTATTGAGGCATTTTGGTTTTTACGAGAGAGTTTACAACACATATCACAGGAAAAATAAATGCAGATTTTCATATATTGTTAATGATTCTTTATTTTACTTAATAGTTTGAAGAGCAAGTATCTTATGTGTTCCATTTTCTGAGACAAAGATAAGGTAAAATCCAGTGAGGAGCTTTTTATCCGGAAATGGTGAACAATAGATCATTTTAGGCATAACACTGAAGTTTGACTTATAGATCTAGGGAGGATATTTGTCTTCTGGGTATATTTCTTGGCTCTTTAAGTTCATACACAAATGTTAACCTGTGTGCAAAATTGTATTTGAGTCTGGAATGCATTCATTCTTTAAAGAGAATTTAGCTGTTTCTCGGGGGGCTAGGAGAATCCATACATTTAAGTTTTCTCCATATATGTGCAAAGTTAAGCACACAGGTATAAGATACAAAACCAAGAAATTTGAATCTTCAGCAGGGAGTCACCTAAATGAATGAATACAACTAGAAAAGGAATGTCTCTTTTATCTTTTTCCACTGCAGAATTTTTCTTCCACCAGCGTTAAAGATTCATACAGGTTTTAATAAGTAATTCAGCACAATATAAATAACTATTTCAGGAAGCAAACAGAAATTTTGAAAAACTGGTTAAATATCTCCTATTTTACAGTGAAGAATTCCAGTGAGTTGAAGAGAATAACTGCTCTATCACACTGGACTGTTGTATTTTGAATAGAGCATCCAATAATGAGGAGAAAGATTTCTTTAAATAGTAATCATCATCATCATGTGTTATTTCATTGAGGAAGGGAGACATGGACTCCATTAGTCCTTTAAAATTTATCTTAGATGCAGTTATATGAGAAGAAATTTAATCAGTTTTCTGAAATTTTTATCTAGTGAGTTAGTAAGATTTGCTACCTGTATTACTTTACTTCAATTAATTGTTTACTATAGAATGGAAAAAGAAACAATTTTACTGGGAAAGGCTGAAAAGAAAAATCACCACAGATTTTCCCACATTTTTCAGCAATGACCAGAAAAATTTAAATTTCAATGTCTTCATACTGAATCTATCAATTCTCTGATGAGTGCTCCGAGTTACCAGACTGGTGAGCACTGAGGTGAAGAATGATTGCTAACCATAATTCACAGGATATTCGAAGGTTGACAGTAAGTGCACAACTCTGGAAATGAAGTGAATGGAAGGAACAAAAAATTTTGGCCCTTCAATCGAGTGACTTCTTTGTCAGCAGTGAAAGAATTCAGTGTTTTTAAGGATTTAAAAAAAAAAATTAAAGGAAAATTATATGTGCCTTTAGAAGACGACTGGTTCATCCAAAAACAGGTGGCAGTTCAGTAAGTATCAAGTGTAGTGGAGTGCTTACACTACCATTCTAATTTTTATTTCAAAATAACTTTTAACTTATTAATTAATTTTTTGTTCAAATATTTAACTATTAGTTTAGAAACTAAGATTCAATCTCAGTTTGGGTTTAAAAATAAAAATAATGCTCAAATAATGGCGAATTGGCCTTTTTCTATCTTTTCATGACAGCTCATCTCTTAGGATTAGAAAATTATTTATTGCTCATTTTTAGTTAAAATAATATACTTTTCAATATTATTCCTTCACATATTCACAAATGCTCCTTTCTTATGTTAGGACTCAGTCCCCTAGAACACACTGTCAATAATTACTACAGACAGAGGGTAGGAAACAATTTATTTTCAAACACAAATGAAACAATTATTGAAGCAAAAGTGTTATATACTATATCTGCAAGGAATGCATTTACATACTTTCATTTCTAGAAAGGGTTTCTTGCTTTGAAATGGAAGCAGTTTTCTAACTTAAAGTAGGTAATTACACACTCCATTAAACAAGTAATTAACAGATTACAATTTAAAAAAAAACAACTTGAAAATGAGCAATTCAGATGCTAAATGTGAAGCACACTGTTATAATTAGCATAATACTTTTTGAAATGGATTAACAAATACACAATGAAAATGGAAAAAAATCTATTTTCTCCCTGCAAATCATAAGCAACAAACAGTATAAGTCAAAACAATATTATAGTATAAGAACCTAATGCAAATGCCTCATGCTAAATTGTTCACTTAATAAATAAATAAATAAATAACTAAATAAATAAATAAATAACCTCTTAATTCTCTGAAGACATAGCTAAAACTTCCAGAAGATTATTACTGCCTATGCACCATGCTGGGAGCATTCATTATGTGAAGAAAACAAAAGGTCAGACCCTGGTTTTTTGAAGCAAATGTGCTTCTTGTATTAGTTTGAAGATGCAAGTGAAATTTTACCTATCACTATTCTAAACATCAGGAAAAGCTACCATAATGAGAAACACTATCCAATGCTTTGTGCTTTCATGTCTTGTGTGTATTTTGCACATCTGATGAAGTTTCTCAAAATAAAGGTTAATAAACCCAGATAGGGCAGTGAAAGGCATGAATTGGTTTATGAACTAATTTCTTCAGCTCCTTCAACCCAGCTGGCACATCCTGGCCACCTGTCTATTCCACCAGTACAAGATGTGTGCTTTTCAGCTGCTGCCCTGGAGAAATATTAACTTTACTTCAAAATTAAGGAAATGGACTTTAATAGGAGCCACATCCTTTGTATATAGTCAGGTTATTTTGTCTTCTTAATAGCTATCTCTTTTCATTTGTTGAAAATATAAACTGTAGACAAGAAATGAACAAGGCAGAATCTAGTTTAACCTCTTTTCCAGAGGTATTTAATCCAACTGTTCTCCTGAATTCTTATTTAAATCATCACCTTACTTCAAAATGGTATATTCTTCTTCTTCTAACCCACAGGAAGATTTTAATTATTCAAACATGATTTTCAAGTGGTCTTCCTTCCATAAAAAGAAATTACTAGAGTAAGTACTAATACCATTTTCATTATTTTTATTAAATCAAAAGGATCAACATAGGGGTTTTTTAATCAGAAAGCCAATAGAAAGCAATAAACAGTAAGTAAAAGCCTTAAAAATTAAAATTTTAATAATACAAAGTCCAAAACAAAATATTAATATTATGTCACTTTTTTCTTTTTTTTTTAGTTTTCTATTAATTCATGAATCCAGCTACTGGAAACACAATTTTAATTTATAGGGCATGACAATCAGAGCCCATGGCAATATGGCTGTACAGGAGCAATGTTTTGTTGAATGTATTAATGTCATGGTAAGCTGAATTACTCTCTTGCTAATGAAGTTGACCTCTTCTTGTGTTAGTGCTCGCCAGGAAAGTAAAGAAATTCAGATATCCCAGAATCACTCAAGACTTAATTTGCATTGAAATAGAGCAAATACAAAATATAATAAAAAATTGAATTACTGTGTAATGATGAATCAAATGCAGAATCTGTCAGTAAAGGAGACTATAAATCTTACAAAAGGGAATTGTTGTAAGGGGAGCATATGATGACACATCAATGTGGGGGGTTACTCCCACATACAACACACTAATTTCTTGCACCTTCATTTACCCAATGGGTTGTTTCAAGGGAGCACCATCTCCTATGGTGGAAGGAGGAAGGTCATGAGATGAAATAGGAATGGCAAAGGCAGTTACTATTCCTCTGTGTAACAGCAATAATAGTAACTTCTTCAAGTGAATAAAGCCCTCCTCAGTTTCTTTCTTAAACACCTTTTCCTTCCTTTCTTGGTCTACTTTGACACTTAATTATTATCATGGATGGTCCTCATCCCAAAATCACTCATGAGTGCAATAGCAATTTAAAAGTTGGGTATTTTCATTCTTCCAGGTATGACTGAAAGTTGAAAATAAACATGAGAATGCATCTATAAATGTACTGCATTTTATCTTTTTCCTCTATGGACAAATGATTTGTATGAAATTACTAATTTCTACTTAACTCCAGGAATCATAAGACTCTGATGAATATTATGAATAGTTGAAACTGATATCATAATCAATTTGAATTTAGTAAAGATAAAAGCCTACATATAAATACATATAAGTAGCAGCATGGGACAAATTACTCAGATCAATATATTGTAAAATGTCCCATATGTGAAACTTTTGGTATTTTGCTTTTTTGTTTGTTGCTTTAAATCTACAGATATAGTTTTGGTCTTGTTCCATTTAAAGAGCTTTCTTATTTACTATTATTTACTTTCTCAACAAGTATAGAAAACTGTTCTGGAATACTGTTAGACTGATTATTTTCATTAAATAAATATTTAAATAATTTTCTAGAGTTATTTCATTTCTGAGAATTCAGCACAAAAGGAATAAGTCTTATTCACAATAAAAAAAATAAATTTCTGAATATATTTTTCAATAGCACATAAAATGCAATCCTTTTCCCCACTCATTTGAGATATAACTTTATTGGACATGGGTCTTTCGAGCCTGAAAAGAGAGATATTTGAGTACAGATCTCCCTAAAACTATGACCCATATATTTTCAACAGCAAATAAATGTCCAGACTTCATAGTGTTTCTGTAAAAAATAAAATAAAATAAAAGTGTTTTGCCATCTGCATTAGACTTACTCATTTTGATTTCCATTGTAATTTCAAAAAAAGGAGAAAAAACTTGCTAACACACCATTAGACTAGCAATGAAGTAAATAGTGACTGTAATGGTCAGTCTTATGTTATAAAAGCTATTGCAGGCAAAAAATTTAATCTAGAAAAGTGCTGTAGACAGCCAACAATTCTGATCCTCTTTCTGCAACTGTTAAAGACAAAATCCCTCTCACTTTCTTTCTGTCTATAGATTATTTTAATGATTAGTCCTCTTTTCAATGTCATACTTTGCTGTATAGTAAACAAGATGTGTGTGCAAAATCATATCAAGAGGTGCTATCTAGAACAGCTAACAAAAGTTAATAGTTTTAGAAGATAAAACAGTGCAAACTCACATGACACTGAATCTGAATATATTGTAATACCCATTTTCAGCACTTTTTGGTTTTATTATGCTCAAAAATATGATTCCAGAAAAGATTAGAATGAACTGTGGGAGAATTTTGGTACAACTTATAAATAATCTCTAAAAGGTTTTCTTGGTTTTCAAGAAAGATGGTAGAAATATTGTCAAGAAGATTTTCCTTCCCAGTCTGAGATACTCTAAAAATTTATTCAGGTGCAGAAATACAAATTAAAGTGTGTTAATAGAAATTATGCATATCTCACTAAACTTCCCTCTAATAATAATTTAAGAGACAAAGTGATTGAGACTATGATACAGGGTATTTCCCATTAAGTACATTTGAAGCTGTAGGTTAAGTTCTTGTGTGTGAAAGCCATATGGAAGATTTTTTATATTTCACAAAATACTGCATCTATTTATCTCTTATAGATGCAGTGACAAGGAGGAGATCCTTCTTAATCTGCTTCTCATCAGCATCTATTAAAAACCTTTGCTGGCCATACTTAGGTGTGATGTATGTTTCCTAAGTTTTAAGTGTTTCAGCAAAAGTGCCACTCACTTTACAGTGACATAATTGTGCTGTCACTTTACAGTGACATCATTAGTGTTACTTGCATATTATTGCTTTGTACAAACCTCATCCATGCAGCTGAATATATAACACATATATCAATGTTAGAAATGGGTTTGGAACACCAATGTCAGCATCTTGATACAGAGGGCTGAAACAAACACCCTTGTTATGATTCCCCATGTCACCTTGGAGATTTGAATGTTCATTCCCATTAATTAGCATCCCCTGAATGCCTGACTATCTCAGCTTTCATCTCCCATGAATCTTTCAGGAAACAGTATAAGCTTTGACACTCCAAACTTCAGTATGCTTAAATGTTTGTACATGGGAAGTAATGCTCTTATATAATCTGATAAAAAGGTTAAAAATACATAATAATATGCAGAACTGTAGATACTTCAAGATATCAGGTATACTTGTTAGCAATAATTAGAATTACTCTGACAGCTTTCATTACTGTTACTCTCACAGTAATTTTTTAAAATATTTTCCCTCCAAAGAAATGCAGTCAACTATGTTATAATTAACTTGGCTGCCAAAAAATATTATATATCATCAGATGCTCTACCGGCCTAAGGTAGTCAAAGAGTGGCAGCTGTATTGTTCAGTGTTTAATCAGGTCAAAGCTGTGGCAACTTTAATTATAGTTATTGTCAAGATGCTGCTTAATGCTTGCAACAAACCTTGTCATATGTCAGCTCTTGAACCTTTTCTTTTAGTCATGTGTAAGTGAAAAGACCGTCCCTTTTAAGTTTGACAGGCATGTTTCTGTAACAAAAATTGATATATCACTAGATAAATTTGGGGTAATTTGGACATGCAGTGTGAGGATAGGAAGTAGGCAGAGTGAAACATTAATATTGAGGCTAAATGAAAAAAAAAAATCCTTACTCTTGTAGCTAACACAGAGGATAAGAAACAGGTGCAGAGAAAGTGAGGCCAGCAAGTCACAGATTTTTTCTGTTTCTTTTTTAGAAAAACAGTCCCACTACATACAGCACACTATTTTAAAAGCAAAATATTATCATGTGTTATCATGTATCATTTTAATGTATCCATCTGAGTCATCACACTATACTAAAAATGTAGACTTGTCATTCATGCATCTGCCACCTGGCTCAAGAAATGAATCTAGTGGCCCTTTTCCCTGTTTTCCAATTTATAATGTCTTGTTCTGCACAAATCTTACATCTTGAAACAGTGTCTTACTACTTTTCATACACTAATAGTTAGGCTCATTCCCTGTTTTCCTCCCAGTGTATCCACACTGTCTCTATTCTCCTTGGATCCCAAGGCTCCATCTAAATAAAAAAAAAAAATTACTTCTCCCAAGGAAATGAACTGAAAGATAGTTGGCTTCACAATCTTCTCCCTGTAAATCTGCCACATCTTAAAGATGGATAAGGTTTCATTCTCTCTGTTCACAACAATCCTTCAACATTATTCTGGCATATATCATACCATGTCACAGTATGCCTCCACAAGCAGTGGTTGAGATGCATGCAGCCCATACTGTGGGTGCCATGCTATGAAAAGCAAGAGAGTAGTCTCATTATTTATCCATCGAGTCTCTGTTTTCATAAGGGTGTTTGTTACGAGCAGAATCTCCTAAGATGTGTCAGAGTACAAAATAATAATTTAGGGATGTGGAGGCAAAGAAGCTCCTTTGTCTGCTTGGTGTTTTGCTATGGTTTCTTTGGTGATCTAGTCTCTGTGCTCTAAGTATGATCTTCCAAGGAAGAGTTGAAAGGAATAATCACTTCTCTCTAGCTGCTGACAGTGCTTCTGTGCTCAGAAACAAACTGGGAGCTGAGCACAGGTGCAAGGCCAGAAGGGTCAAACCCACAATGACCTTATGCCACTGTACCTGAGAGAGGGAAGCTGAGCAGCCTGGGAGTGGCAGGTGGAGTCAGGCCAGTGTTCAGATCACCATACCTGTTTGTGCTGATGGTGCAGGGCAGGGTCAAGTCACCAAGTCAAGCCACATTTCAGGGTTAAGTCCAGCAGTGGTAACTGGTATTAGAAATAACCCAGTGATTGCCAGGCATGTCTGCAGTGATGGAGCAAGACTGAGGCCAGGCCAAAAAGTCAGTCCAGACGTCAAGGCTCAGACAAAAAGGTCCCTAGCCAGCCACATGCAGAGCTAGGACAGAGCTAGAGCCATGCACATGGCAAAACACCTCAGGCATGGACTGAAGGTCCAGGCCCAGGGGCAGGGGTGCTTCCAAGGCCTGAGGTCTGCCCAGTCACTGCCCTACTCAGCTGGGCAGGGGAGAGGAATTATAATAAAAGGCTTGTGGGTCACAGCATGGACAAGGAGAGATCACTCAATAATTATTGTCATGGGAAAAACAGACTCAGCTTGGGGTATTTGATTTAATTTATAACCAATCATATCAGAGTGGAATAATGCAAAATAAAACCCAAATCCACTGTAGAGTCCTGTCTCCACAAGGCTGCAGGTCCTGCCAGGAGCCTGCTCCAGCATGAGCTTCCCACAGGGTCACAAACTCCTTGGGGCATCTACCTGCTCTGATGTTGGGTCTTCCACATACTGCAGTTTGATCCCTGGCTCCCCACAAACCTGGAGCTCCTCCTCCTGCTCTTTATTCACCAACCTTGGTGTCTTCAGAGCTGTTTCTTGCATGTGCTCACTCCAGACTGCACAGGGATTTCTCTCTCTCTTCTTGAATCCATTATCCCAGAGGGGCTACCACCATTGCTGATGGGCTCAGCCTTGGCCAACGTTGGAGCCAGCTGACATTGACTCTGACAGATGTAGGGGAAGCTTCTGCCAGCTTCTCACAGAAAACATTCCCCTATGTCTACCAAAACCCTGCTATGCAAACCTGGCACAATTATTCATGTCTGGCCCAACAGTAACAGATTCAAAGGAAAGAATGAGCTAATCAACATGAAATGTTTGGGAAGATAAAGCTTAATTTGTAGTATATGAGTATATTAGTGGGTAGGGGGAGTAGCTGGGGTCTTTTTGTTGGTTTTCTTTTTGCTGTGCATGGTAGAAAAGGAATGTCTCTTACTATTTAGGGACTTTTTTTAGAGGCAGATATAAAAAAGGTCTTTTTCTGTGTTACATATAGAGTTTTTATGCATTCATTCAGATAGTTTGCACTCTGATTGCAAAGATTATTAATTTTACTCTAATAATTTCCTCAAAAAGCAGTTAAATATTTAAAAAAAAACCAAAACAACAGAAGTTCCCTGTGATTCATAGTAAGTTATAATTATGATGAGAATAGACATTAATTTTCATATATTGCAATGGAATTTAGGAAGTTAACTGTAAATCATCTTCCTAAGAATTGCAGAAGTGCCCTATGTACCTCACTATAGGTACACATTGATGTCCATGCTAGGCATCAATTCTTTTCTCCCTCTGATAAAAACAATAAGACTCAATTCCCAGTTACATAAAGGCAAAACATGAAACAGGACTAAAAAGCCACTTAGATGTCCATTTCCAAAGAAGAGCTATGATTCTTGGTGATTCATACTAGTACATTTTTTCCAGGAAGGACAGAGATTTTGAGCAATAGAAAAACCGGCAAACAATTTTAAAAAAACTGGTAAGGGAAGACATCTACATTATTTTGCCCTTTGTTATCACAGAATAATAGAATGATTTGGATTGGAAGGGACCTTAACAATCATCTAGGTCCTATCCTGCCATGAGCAGGGATGCCTTCTGCTAGACTGGGTTGCTCAAAGCTCCATCCAACCTGACCTTGAGCAGTCCAGGGATGGACGGGACATCCACAGCTTCTCTGAGGAATATGTTTCAGTGTCTCACCAGCATCACAATAAAGAATTTCTTCCTAATACCTCATCTAAACTCCTTCTTTCAGTCTGAATCCATTCCCCTGTGTCCTATCACTTATGCCCTTGTAAAAGGTCCCTTCACAACTTTCTTGTCAGCCACCTTGAGTTACTAGAAGGCTACTGTAATGTCATATTAGAATCTTCTCCAGGATGAGCATCATAAAACCTGAATTCCTCTCATGAGCAGTCCTTCACAGGAATCTAAAAGCATCACAGAGCAGACAGCTTGAGAGCTTAGGAACTCGTAAATAAATTAGGATTTCTAAGTTATTTATGTTGATTTTGGGAGTTAGAAACATAACAGTCAGCTTTGGAAACATGATGGAAATATTAGTGGCTTTTCAATCTTTACATATGCATTGGTAGGATTTAGAAGGACAAACTCCTTTTAAATTTTTATTAAAATATACTTTTTTCAGTTTAGGGATTGAAATTTTTCTAGTTCAGTATAATGAGTGGAATTCATAATTACTAATGGTGGCCGTTTGGAGAATATAAAGGTTTTACTGGAGCCTGAAAAGTTATTAAAAGAGATTATCTTGATCTGTTAATCTGTCATCATTATGATCTCTCTAAAATCAAATAGGTTATATTGCCTAGGTTTTGGAAGATAGTCATGGATAGGATGGATGTTTATTAATTATGAATCAATTAATTTATACTATAACTATGTAAACATTATGTTTAATACTTTGTCAGATTTTATTCTCTTGATGAATTTCCTGAAGATAAGTTCTCAGTTCATAGCTTCTAATTTTTCAGATAATCTCTACTAGAGGGTTATGGTACACAAATAATTGGACAAAATAATTCAAATAAATGATGATAACAAATAACTTACATTTTTGTAACATCTTTCATCTTGGCTCTATATCTGGTATCTCAGTAGTGCTTCATTTTGTGATACTTCAAGCATAATCCATCCCTCATGTGTACCTTTTCTTAGTGCTAATTGCTATTTTGATGTGGAAGTAGGCAAGTAGACAGGCAGCTCTTTCCAGACTAAGAGAAAATATTAATGGTCTTTCTAAGAGAGGTCTTTTGTAACAAATTTAAGCAGACAGGTGATTATAACAGAACCATTTATAGAAAATTCTCGTTGCTTTTTACATGTCAGAGTGGCAGCTCTGCTGTAAGAAACATTCTGAATATATATTAGCAGCAAGCACACAAACTGGTCTTTGAAAAGTGTTCTTTTTATTTTCCTTTGGGGTGTTTTTATATAAAAAACAGAGATCAGAGATTATTTTATCAGAGATTATTACTAAATAAATAATTAGTATACTTTTATTATGTTATTTCTTATATTGGTGAATAATATTTATCATGTGAAGAAATGGGAAAGTCTTCATAGTAGCATTATTTGCCCACTGACAAGAGAATTAGAAGAGTAACACAGATATACTAGTTTTCCCAAAAACCCCCATCAGTATTTTTACAACTTGCTATTTAAATAATTCATATAAAAAACCTGGTCCTTAGATGACAACAACAGCACCTAAACACAGCAACTACAACAAACAACAATAACACAGACCTCCATTTCCAGACTGATCATAAACCAGAAATTGTGGCTGCATATCCTGAGTTAAACATTACATATTTTACAGCTGTATATTTAACATCTCTATCCTCTGGACAGTTTTATCCTTTGGACATCTTGGTATTCAGATTTATCAGTCACAAATTAATGTACTGTAAACACTGAAGATTTTGCATAAAAATACTTAATCTATACTGCAAGTGATACAATGCAGAATGTTTTAGTTTAATGTAAATAGAATTCAAATCACATATCAAATATTTTTCTTCTTTGAACTACAATGATATCTAAATTATTAGTAGAAGAAACAGTAGTCATTTAGATATGGTTCTCACAAAAGTAACAATGCCCCAGTTCTACCTTCACTGAAGACAGTGGTAAATTTTCATTATATATAACAGGAAGAGAATTTGACCAGTGTTTTGAGAGTTCCACATTTAGGCTAAGCTTTATTCAATTGCTTAATTAAAATTTCTGCTTGTTTTCTACTTGGTTATTATTCCTATGGTGAGCTTAATTGCTGCTATATGAACAGTGGATTTGCCTGGAGAAATTTATTAGTTTTCAGTTGAGAAGCATTCACTTGTTATGCACAGTTTGTGGTAAGTTGTGTTAAGCAGTACCCTACCTCTGTGCACGTATTCATATTATGAAGTCTGTAGTGTGAAACTATATAGAGCAATTAGGTTTTGTTGTCATTAAAAACTGACAGTAATATTTTTATTCATTCAGATGCTGCAAACTCCTCTCCCTCTACTTGCTTGGGTAAGTGTCATTATGGTACTGCATGACTCTGTGTGTGTGGCTGGGGATTTTCAGAAGTTATGCAACTTTCACATTCCATACATGCACAACATTCCAGCCCAAGTTCATACTGAAAGCCTTTGGTTTTGCAACCCCTTTTTTTTCCCCCACTATCAAACCCAGAAGGAATAATTGTGATAATAATGGTAGGCAAGAAAAATTGCAACACTTAATATATCTGTCATCTTTTCTAGCTTTTTTCTATCTGTTATGTATTCAATCATTAAATATGCTTGCTTTTAGTATTTAGTATTTGACAGAAAATTTAATAATTCTTTCTTTTTATACTGCACAATTCTGACATGCCCCATCCTCCAATAACATATCATTAACTTCAAAAAGTGCACCCATCTCAAAAGAAGTTGAAGGAGTAAAGGAGAAATAAATTGACACACAGACACATTTTCTCAAACACAAAACTCTGAAACATTCAGAGGGGTAGTGAATGTAACCAGTGTATCTATTTAGTCATCATCTCTCTGATGAAATTTGTAATTGTTTCAACAGTATATTCTACACAGGTGAATAGTTCTACACTGTAGTACCCAAGACTCAAATACTCCCTTCCTTACAGAATTATTGTATTCAACAAATTTACCTTCTGAAAACACACTTATTTACCTGCTTATTTTCTTCTTTTGTCACCTCAATACAGGCACAATTTGATAATTTTTGTTGTGTGTTTTTCTTCTTCAAGACATTTTAACTAAGTGTGTCTATGTAGATATGTATCTCTTCCTCCCTCTGATGATGTCATTCAACATCCTGCAAATACACACATGCTGGAAAGACTGATGAATATTATACCATAGGAATGTTAACACAAAGCATGTTTTTTGCTTATAGAAAGGTTACTGCCTATGTTTTAAGGATCATATTTTGACATGTACTTTGTTTTCTCATACCTAATGACCATAGGAAGATGTAGTTTTTATTGTATTTTCTCTTCTATTTTACGTCTTCATTACACCACACTGTAACATAAAATTCTCCATTTTCACATCACAACTATTCTTCAGGAAAAAAAACATTTACTAAATATTTGTAAAAATACATTTATTCCTGATGTTTGAGTTTTACTTAAAATATCATCTTTGTGTACCTTGATTTCAAGACATGTTGAATTTCATGCATGTAAGGATAGCTACACTTCTTTCTGTTTCTTTTCTGCATTTATGTCATGATTTTAACAGGAGGTGTTCTGAATCCTTTTTTTTCAGAGAAAAAAATTGGTAACTTGGTTACCTAAGATAAAAAAAAAGTATATTTGTGAGTTTCTAATGTGTGGAATTGTGTATAATACAAAAATTTAAGTTATATGTCCCTTAGTCATTCTGATAAAGTTTCTGGTTTAAGAAAAATAAACGCAGCAGGGGTCAAAATGCTAACCCAGTAATGTTTTTAAAGTCATGTGGTTTATTTAAATCCATGTATTTTTCTGACAAAATCCACAAAAGATCCCTATTCCTTACAAAAGTATACAGCTATTATACCTGTTTTCTAGGTACATGAGAGCAGGTCAAATACTTCTCTAACATTTTCAGGACATGGACAGCTTCGTAGGTACAGCCCAAGGAGAGGCAAAGACAACTAAGAGGCCATTATGTGGATTAATTCAAAAAGTCATTTTAGCCCTTGGAAGACATCCCAGTGTCCTAGAATTAGGCAATGACAAAGTTGAGCTTTATGTCCCTTGTGTGCAATCAGTTACTTCTCCACCTTTCAGCTGGCACTGCGTGCCCTTTGGCTATTACTGAGCATGCAGCTGAGTTTTAACTCATTAATGTGATAGCAACTCACCAGCTGACACCACACCGGAGGCCCTGTGCTTAAATGAGCATGTTCCCTCAATTCTAGTGGGATTCCTTTGTTGTGAGTGAGCATGGATCAGAGAGAACAACCTGACTGCTCAGCAGCAGCAGACATACTGACTCTGTGTGAGAGAACTTTGGTGATTGACTTGTGCCAGTTGTCTGAAGTGGGCACTGTGACTAAATGCTTTAATGCCTCTTTTAATAATAAAATTTTAGTATGGCTAGGGAGGATGTAAGAAAATCAGGAAAATTAAAATGACCTAGAAATATTATTACAAACTAGTCTTGCACTCTTCCTGGAAGTTACTTACTAATTCTACTTTGTCAACTCAGGTTTATGTTTTCATTTAAACCAACCAGATGGATGTAAATATAAAGTAATATACTAGAAAATAGGCTGCCAACTGCCTTTAGAGTAAAATCCCAAAACCCAGCCAAAAAGACCCACCTCAGTTGTGATAGTAGAGTCTATTTTGGCTTCACAGTAACTCAACTATTTTACACTACTTGAAATATTTTTCATGTATTTTATGTCATCATTTCTCTATGCTATTTGCCCTATTTTCTTATTAGTTGTACTCTCGTTAGTCAAGGATATTATTTGCTGTTATTATAGATAGCTGGACTAAACCTCCTCTGTAATAACTTGCTAGGATATTTTTGTATAGAAAGGTGATAGTTCCTTGACAAAAGGACAGTTTTTTGTTATGCAGCACTAAACACTAAAAAGCACTAAACACTAAGCACTAAAAAGAGGGTTTTTTCCTATCTTACATCCAGGTTTGCCTAGAGTTCCTTGGTGGCTTAATGACATGCATTCCACACATGATCTGAAAGGAAAGATTACAGATTAATACAGAAGAAGTGTTTGGGGTGTGTATCTCAGAGCAGACTACAGCACTGGATTGGAGGATACTAATACTGAGTGATCAGGTAGTTGGACTAGATGATCATTGTAGGTTCTTTAAAAGACCTAAAATTTCTATTCTATACTAGTCTAGTCTAGTCTAGTCTAGTCTAGTCTAGTCTAGTCTAGTCTAGTCTATTCTATGCTATGTTATTCTAATTAAATACAGGTAAACCCAGGGTGGAAAATAGTTCCGTGCTCAGGCCAAATACAGAAGTCTATAACTAGGAAGAGGACTCTCTCTAGAACCCAGAAAATTTTGTAGCAGTTGGCTTTTCAGAACTTGACATTTTAAGCAAGAATGGCTTTTTGAATTTCACCAATGCATCAATAGAAAATAACTTGTAATGTCACAGTTGAAGATTATTTTAGGAAAAATGAAAATGTTTGGGAATATTTTTTAATCCAATTTATTACTTTTCCTCATAATTCCAGTTACACTAAAGCAGAGAGTAAGAGTGAAGAGACTGAAAAAATACTTGGGGTCTTTTAATTTGTGTGGTTTACATTCTGCTTTGGTTATAGTGAAAGTGTTCTCCAGTAGCATAAAGAAATGAATCACAGTGAAACTAAGCATGGGATAAAGAGTCACCCAAGCCATTCCTAAACAAGTGAAGTAGCAACCCCCATCACAGAATCACAGAATATTCTGTGTTGAAAGGGACCCAAAGGGTCACTGAGTCCAGGCCTTGAGTGCACGGCCCATACAAGGATGCCAGTGTAACTCTTACCTCTCACCTCTCAAGGCATAATATTATGAATTTAAGTACTGCAGTTTTCCACAGAAACTATTTTATTTGTTTTGGTTTCTGTTTTAGGCAATTTTTTTCCACCAGCTCTCAATAAGAATATCAAGCTACATAAAATTCTGTATAACACAAGTGGGTGACAAACATCATTAATTTACTGAACTATAGGAAAGCTATATGCCTTATTCTACTTTTTCAGGAAACAATTAATACTAGATAAAAAATTAAAATATTCATTTAGAAAATCCCATTTAAAATTAATTTTTGATGTTTGAAAATTCATGAAATCAAACCATCTCAAGACAATGTAAATTATTCCCTGATAAGAAATAATATGAATACTGTCATAGGGGAATAGATCCTACAAATTTCATTCATGTAACTAGGCCCATGAGAACCATTGAAACTATGCACATAGTGGGGTGATTAATGTGAGAAAGACTTGCAAGATGAATCACTTCAGGTATGTTGTTACTTTTCACTGTTAACTTTAAAAAAAGAGAAAAAAAGCCATATTTCAAATAATATAGAACCAAAATTTAACTGAAAGTTAAATCTTTGGAACCATAGTTCTGGTAAAATTGACTTTGAGTTGGTATAATAAATTATTTCTGAAATGCTAGTTTTGACACCAAACATTACATTGCTGGCATTTATTAGGCTGTTTTGATTTCCATCTACATCCTCTTGCCATCTGGATGGTATGTACAGAATGTAGTGTGGAGGTGAGCCAAAGTTAGTTAATCTAAAGGTACAGACTCTACTTCTCTATGAGATTTGTATGGAATTCCAGGAAAAGGGGAAGTTTCCTTTAGGAAAAAGCAGTTCTACATCCTCCTGAATCAACTCAATTGGCATGGGATGAGAAAGATTTCTGGCCTCTTCTTTGATGTTGTGGTAGCACTGGGATTCTATTAGAAAAAGAGTATGTGCACTCTCATGATTAATTCGAAAGGGATGGGAAGAAAAAAGGAGATATGGAGACAGGACTCTCTGAAATTCTCAGTTCTTATGTCTGGCCACCATCTGGCTTCCAAAATGTATTGTCAAAATATGAAAAAAACTATGCAATTCCTTAACAAAACTGAAAAAGCATTTCTTATCCACTTATGATGGTACCTGTCAACTTCCCAAGGTTTTATGGTTTGTTTTCTCAAACCACGAGTATGACACTGTTTGGAGTTACAAAAAAATAAATTAAAAGAAGTCATACATGTTAAGACTAAAAGGCAAAATATAATCCATTAAAACAGTTATTTTAAAAAGTTTTTTTTTACTCCTGTCTCATTTGATATTGAAAGATGGTTATAAGGAGTACAAGAGTAGTTGAGTCAAAAGTGTGTGTATGTTGGGAGAAGAGAAGGAATGGCACACTGTTGGTTAGTTTGGAAAATGTACCATGTGGTTTCATGGTGGGACTCGAAATACATAGGGAGCTATAAAAATAAAAAATAGTTTTTATTACTGCTAAAACATTAAATTTGTTTATCAGGAACAGAATTATGTACTGATATATTTGAAGACTTACATCTGCAGAAATGATAAACATCTGCAAATTTCAGTTATGCTAGGAAAAATTCAAAATATATGAGTCTATCAGTGAAATAGAAAGGATAAATGACAGGAAACTCAGGAGTAAAACTGTGTGGTTGCAAATTTAAATGATTGTGCAGCAGCATGCCTCAAATTGCAGAAATGATTCTGAACTCTGTAATAATGTTATTATAATGTTTTTATAAACATGTTATTTTATAATGTTATTATAAACATGTTATTCACTTCAGTAAAATTTCTTCAGATTTGCACAATTGACAAATGGCAAATATATACTATAGCTTTTGGGAAGGAAGTTTTACCTTTGAGGTCGAATATCTAACCAACCTAAAGTTTAAGATGTTGGTAAAAAAATCAATAAATAATTAAATAAAAATGAAGATGTAAGAAGAGGAAGAAATACTCCAGCATGATTACTGGGATCATAAGAACCTTGCAAAAGTCAGTGCATTTACTATGCACCTGGGATTTGGAAACAGTGGATGTAAGGATAGCAATGAAGTTACAAATGATAATGCTACCAAGAAAGCTACTGAAATAAACTGCAAACAACTTACAAGTTCATGGATTTTGCAATTCAATACATCCTAAGGGAATAGTTTTAGAAGTGAACATTGAAAGTTTAACACCAGGCAGTGTGGAAATAAGCATTTCACAATTTCTAACACTTGATTTAAGCTGCCTTGTGTAAAGAATTTATATTTCTTTTTAAGATTGTATTATATCTGGCAGCAGTAATAACAATAAAAACATTGAAGCCTGTAAAACGTTTTCTCTTGGAAAAGGAGTTAATATTAGTAAATGATTCAGCTCTTGGAAAACAGTATGTTTATCAGGATCAACAGTAGACTGACAGCAGAGTGAGTAGAAAATTTCACTGGAATAAATGAGTGACAAGCTTTCCTAAACCTGGTAAGTTTTTATGGAAGAATCTCAAACAGACCCAGCAACTTTTTATAGACACAAAATGACTTCTATATTTACTAAGTTTTTTAAGTCAGTATGAGTATTACTGTTTTGCTATTATGACATAAACATTTTTTTTTTCTTTATTTAAGGTGGGTTTGGTAACTATTTACTCTTAAAGTGTCTTCATTTCCACTGGTTTCTATTAATATTACTGAGAGTTGCAAGAGATCAAGGATCAACTGACAGCCAGAATATTTTTTCACTAGAGATAAAATTATATAGATATTTAATGAATTCATGAAAGCAGTATCACCAGTGACATTTTATGCAATTCTGTAGCATAAATACCTACTCCATGTCTTTCAGATCAAGAGCTTTTTTTTTGGTTAGGGTGCTTGCAGCTCTTTTTTTCACAGAATCACAGAATATGCCAAGTGGGAAGGGACCCGCAAGGAGCCCAAAACTTGGCCCTGCACAGGACCAGCCCCAAGAGTCACTCCATGTGCCTGAGGGAATTGTTCAAAGACTTCCTGAACTCTGCCAGGCTTGGTGCTGGGACCACTTCCCTGGAGAGACTGTTGCATTTGAACATCGTACAGTTGATGATTTATATTTCCTATTGTGTATAGAAATATTTGTAGTTAAAGAATACCTTTGCAGTTAAAGAATACCTTGCCTTTAGTTGTCTTGTTTTGTTTTTTAATTACTTCATTGGTAACTGCTTAATTTTTACCACCCATTTTAATGTCATTGCATTGAATGTACCATTTAATGTTTTATTTATTGTAACTTGGTAATGTTTTTTAATGTGTGGGTAGTTAGAATAATAAAATTAATGTAGCACCTTACCTTAGGAGCTGCCACTGAGCTACTGTTTTCATAGCACTTATATTATATTTTCTGTCACTAAGGGGTTTTATTGTGGCAGTTATACAATAGTCTCCTACTGAGATATTCTTTTAGCACTTGTTCCACTCTGGATTTAGAGTGCTCAGTAGCCAGATCTGTACATTAAAGGTCATTTTTTATGAATGTCAGGAACCAATACAGGCATGTGTACATAAGTACCTGCAAAGAAAATGCCACTTAAAAAAGATTTTTTATCTTGAGCAATGTTACATTAGGAAATTAGTTTTAATATCCAGTACATTTCTGTTCTCTTCACCAGGTATTTCCACATTGTATTTTACTATCTTAACAGTCTAGTTAAAAGGACATGGGGAATTTTTTTACATAAAATTAAGGATCATATATCCTTACAAAGAGTAAGATTCTATGTATCTGTGTGAGCTGATGCTTGACTGAAGGGTCAGTTTTTAGCCTCTAACAGACAACATGGCTCAGACACCAACACTGGTAACAAGCCAGGGAAAGCTTTTTCAAAATTTTCATGTGCCATTTTTTCTGCAGCAAAACATTTAAAATCACAATGTTATAAGATGATTCTCTCTTTATTTACTTTTATGTTATGCTTGTTCATCTTCTTTGACTAATGATTATATTATAAACACTGCATAGCTAAATGGCAAATCAAGTTCCATAAGTTTATTGGATTTTATCAGAATATTTTGATGAGGCTACTTTCACTGCATTAAGTAAATTTATTTTCCAAGTGAACAGAACAGTTATTTAACAGCTCGCAGAAATACTAGACATCAGTCATATCAGGACTACTAGATGGTCCTGACATGAAGTTACCATCTTTGTTTAAAGCTTTCCTCTTCCTGTAGTGCCAAGTAAGTTGCCAAACAGCAATAGATTTAAAATCTGGCCAAGAAACTACAGATAATTAAAAAGACATCTGAATGAAATCACTGAATTTAAGACTTCAGTGAGCTAACAAGCCTCAGGAGGGACTCACTAAAGATAATACTGAATTGAAAAGTGTAAAATAACAGGGACCAAAAAAAGCATTAAAATTCTGCTATTTGAAAAGACCAGAATTCTCTTAGTGGGTACATTTTTCATACTTATGTCTTCCATTGGATTAAACAGAGGCTTTGTTAATTCTGTTGTCCAGTAAAATATGAATAAAAAATAATGGTACTCAGGTACTTTTAGTGCTTTCACCATTGTGATTTTATATACAGAGTTGTGATGGCATGCTAGACTAACATTCCAAAAAATAACCTATCCTTGTACAGCAACAAAGTAACACACTAGATGAGAAAGGGAATGATGACAACAAAATGGTATTTTCAGCCAAGCAGTTCATTAATACTTTGAGTTTCTCAAGCCTGTTTACCTGCAAAGTTGATATCTGGACATAAGCAGACCAGAATGGAAATCCAGCATTGCATGAAGCAGTAAATTAGGATATTTCTTCATAATATTTCATAATATAGTATAAAACGTACTTCCAGTTAAGGATTTACAGATAAAGCCAGTCTCTTAATCCACATTAGAGAACTGGTAGTCAGCATGAAAGCAGAGATCATCATGGGTGCATAGTGACTTCTTTTGTATTCCTACCTAAGACGAAATAGAAATAATTTCTATTTCTATTCTTTTTCTATTTATTTCTTACCTTGTACTTTGTCTAGCAATACTTTTTTCTGGTAAAATTTAGATGAAGTATTTGAAGACCTACAGCAATTTTATTGAGGGTAAAATGACATGCTCTTAACAGGCCAAAATAAATAAAATTATATTTGAAATCAAAACTTTTCTAAAAATATTTTAGGGAATTTGCATCTATGTTTATCTAAAACACTACTTTTTTCTCTGTTATCTCTTCTGGAACCCATGTGTGGCATGCAGGAATGTATTAACATTTTTTCATGCTACTATCAGGAATTATTTGATCTAATCTGAAAAAGTGTAAAGAACCTAATAGATTATTATATTTAAGGTGATGAATAGAGTGTTATGCATTAATTTGGCTCTTTTAACAACAACAGGAGATCAGGTACCATTTAACTGACAGACACTTTCTAATACCTACATATTTCAGCTCTGTTACAGATTAAGTTGTTCAGAAAAATAAAACTTGCATTAGTTTGAGCAAAGTCTCTATGTAGATGTAGCATTGCTGTCAGATACTCATCAGTATCTGAAAAGCCTTTTGAATGGTTCTGAGAAGTAATCTCTTCTTGTGCAATTACAAAGGTGTCTCTGATGGCTTGCATTAACTTTCTCCTTTTGGCACTCCCCCTGGTTTTTAGGTTCACCCAGGCATGCCCTCAGGCACATTTCTTAATCATGTGTTAATATTAGCTCTGCTTACAAAAGGCTGACCAGGGAGGTCATTTGAACCTCCTATTGCCCAAATTTTACAGCAAATTTGAAAAACTATACTGAGTATTCAGAAATTGTTTTTTTTTCCTCAGAGTTCTTATTCATCTCAGTAAGAGTACTCACATGTAGTGAAGATATCCATCAGACTTAGTTAGGTCTTGATTAGCCTGCAGGAAAAGTAGTAAATATCAGTAGTAGGGAGATATAATTCCCCCAGGACTGACTTACCAAATAAACAAATAAAACTTACTTCTGCATTAATAAATATCACTTATTATGAGAAGAGATATTAAGATGATGTCCAAGAGTTTTATTGTAAAGTCTGGCTATGACATGTTTGCAGGAACTACTATGAAATCTTTAATTTTTTGTTTTGAATGACTATACGATGAGGTTTTTGTCTTGGAAAATAAATATGAAGTACTTAATTGAGAAATAAGACACTAAGATCTAAAGCCAAAATTAGACCTGCAAACAAATAAAAGATCCATAGAGAAGCCTAAATTCCTGAAGAATCTAAAAATACTACATGAGCAATGACATTACAACCATTGAGATCATACAGAATTTCTCAAGTCTCAAAGATGTAAAGCAGATCAATGCCAATGAACCTGTTTACCAGTATCATTCACCAAAAAAAGCCTGACCATTTTCCTAACTCATGTGTAGAGTTTGAGCCTGTGTAGTTACTCTGAACAACTTTACAATTTCTAATGTGAGAATCCAGGACCTGCCTTTCGCAACTATGCACTCAAATTCCAGGCTACAGAAACATCTGATTCTTTCTGTATCAGTAGAAAAGCATTTTATGTTGCAAGTTTTACCAAAGGCAGTAAAGAGCCTGTTTTTCCTTTTTCAATTTCAGAACAGGAAAATCGGATGCCAAAATTTGCCTTGATAAAGCCCATTTGACTCAATGAGATTACTTTGATTTAAATTAATTTTTGCTTACTAAGCTGGAAGAAGCTTATATCCCCTCATAACCTACATTTGCATTGAACAGTTAAATTGACCTTCAAATGTAAGCCTCTTTGTAAACCTGAAATTCTCATGAGTGCCTGGTATGCACTGGTGCCTCATGACAGTGTTTTTGTGCTATAGAAATAAAGCAAATGTCCTTCTGCGAGAGAGGGGTCTTTGAAAGCAGCACCATCTGTACCCTGCATCACAAAGCCTCTGTTAAGCAAAAAGAAGGGTAGTTGTAACAGGGGACTCCCTTCTAAGGGGAATGGAGAGCCCAGTATGTAGACTGGACTCAACTCTCAGGAAATCCTGCTCTCTCCCAGGGGCCAGGGTAGGGACCATTATTGGAAAACTCTCCAGTCTTGTAAGGCCCCTTATTAGTAGCTATTAGCTAGTTATTACTGGTTGTTCAAGCTTGATGACTAGCTATTGCTGGTTGTTCAAGCTGGCAGTAACAAAATAACAGAGAGAAGTCCAAGGGCAATCAAAACTCAAAATCAAGACTTTGGGGCCTTGGGACATTTGGTTGAAGAATCAGGAGATCAGCTAGTGGTTTTCTCAATACTTCCAGTAACAAGGAATAATATTGATAGGAATGAGCAGATCTGTCTGGTCAGTATGTAGCTCTGAGACCGGTGTAAGCAGAAAAAATCTGGGTTTTTGGACCATGGGAAAATCTCTTCAATGCCTGGTGTACTGATAACTGATGGGATCTAGAGGGGAAGAAGATTTCTAGCACAGGGTGATTGTTGATAGAACTTTAAACTAATTTGGAAGAGGGAAAAAGAAAATACCAGGCTTGCAAGTGATGAACAATGGTGGTGTGTCAAAACTTGAGGTAATGAGCACTAATGGGATCTTTCAACCTGCATCATGAGAAGTGGCTAGAGAGTACTGCTACAAAGTACTACTTCTGAAATGTTTCCACACAAATGCATGCAGCAAGAATGGACAAGACAAGCTTGAAACTTTGACCCACTCCCAGATATTTGATATCAAATCAAAACCTTGTGACGAGCAGATGAAATCACTTGGTTTGTTCAGCCTGGAGGAGACTTAGGGGAGACCTTATTACAGTCTACAACTTCTTCATGAGGAGAAGAGGAGGAGCAGACACTGATCTCTTCTCTAGGATGATCAGTGACAGGAGCTAAGGAGAACTGGTGAGGAATGCCCCTGTTCCTAAGAGGCAGGAATTTGAACTTACCCTTCTTGTGTTGCTAATAACTCCTCCCTTGACCCAAACCCTAAATGCCACCCCTGTGATACCTTATAAAACCCCACCACCCTGCCTTTGCCCTGTCTTTTNGAGCAGACACTGATCTCTTCTCTAGGATGATCAGTGACAGGAGCTAAGGAGAACTGGTGAGGAATGCCCCTGTTCCTAAGAGGCAGGAATTTGAACTTACCCTTCTTGTGTTGCTAATAACTCCTCCCTTGACCCAAACCCTAAATGCCACCCCTGTGATACCTTATAAAACCCCACCACCCTGCCTTTGCCCTGTCTTTCGTCTCCATCCTGCCCCTCCTCCCCAGGAGAATAAATGGATTCTCGAGCTTTCTGGGATGAGGGCCAGTCTCGTTTGCTCCCATGCCTGGCACCAACAGCTGCACTCTCCCTGGACACCATGAACCCAGTTGCAAGGCACGGCAACAACTGGAATAAGCTCCCCAGAGAACATGCTACCAAGTCTGTCTGAGTTCAAGAAATATTTGGACAATACACCAGGGCACACGGTGTGATTCTTGAGGTATCCTGAAGAGGTAAAGGAGTTGAACTTAATGATCATGATCAGTCCCTTCCAGCTCAGTTTATTCTGTCATTCTATGAAATTAGTAATTCAATTTGACTGTTTCTCAGAAATTTGCTGGAGAAATATTCTGTTCTAGGCACATGGCAAAATGCTGCAGCACCACAGTTCAAGTCCCTTGGGATTAAAATAGTAAAACCCAAGTGTCAAAACCAAACGTGTTGTTCATCAATGAAAACATCACTTCTATTTTGTTTGTGGTTATGATGGTGAAGAAAAAGAATTCTGCAGTCAACCAAACTGCAAGAGGAGCTTTTGTACCGAGCGGCCGAGGTATTGGAGGTGCTGGGCCTCAGAGTTGGCCTTTGCAAGAACAGGTTGGGTCTGCTCCCTGCCAGACAACTCCACTGACAATTCCAGCCATTTCCAGTGAGTTCTATAACAGACCTGCCACAGCAGACATGTCAGCCTGGTGGCACTTCTATGAAGGTATTTAAGAAAGAGAAAAATCCCATCTAGGCAAAGGAGGAGGGAAAAGAACTCAGTGTGGAATGGTGAATACAAAGATCAGAGGAGGTGGGAAGGTACTGCAGATGCCAGAGTGTTTCCCTGTAGTCCACAGTGGGGAACAGATATCCATGCTGCAGGTCATGAAGGACTCCATGGCGGAGCAGACAGGCATTTCCTGAAGCATCTTCAGTGTGTGGAAGGCCCACACAGAAGGAGTTTTATCCTGAAATACTGTATCCCAAGGGAGGGACTGCATGCTGAACCAGGGGAAAAGTAGGAGAAAGGACCAACAGAGAGGAACAGTTATGTACTGAAAGCTGCCTTCAGTACTCCATTCCCCCATGCTGCCAAAGATAGGGAGAGTAGTCAGAAGTATCATGCTGAGAAGGAAATCAGCTGAGCCTGGGGAAGACATGTATTTGAGAGGTAAAAATTTTATTAGTGTTTTTTTTTTTAATTGGGGAGGGGGGGTGTTTAGGTTTTTTGTTTGTTTGTTTGTTTGTTTTGCTTTTTTTGGTTTTTTTTAATGTTTTGCTCCTCAGTACCTGAATATTTTTTTTGGATAAATACAATTATGTTTTCCCTTCCCAAGTCTGTTTTGCCCATGATAGTAATGGGTAATCAATCTCACTTTATCTAAACCCATGAGCTTTCTCATCCTATTTTTACCCTCCATCCTGAAGAGGAGCATGAGTTGGAGAGTTGCTGAGTGGGTAACTGGCTGCTGGACAAGACTAACTCTATTGTAGCTAAGTGGCAAACTATTACTCAAATTACATCTAAGAGCTCTGTGTGTGACGTAGATGAATGTTACTGCTATTACATGCCAGGATTAAGTCTTCAGTGAAAATGTGCCAGAAGAATAAGTAATAATTAGGATACCTCAGGATAAAGAGGGAAACATCTTAATCTTTACAGGAGGATTCAAAACAAAGCAAAGATACAGAATCATTTCAGAAAAGTATAATAAAATCCTTTAAATATGGACTGTTATATAACAAACTGAATTCAATCCCATTAACTCAGACAAATGTACTGTCTAGATCAGCCTCACAATCATTTAAAATAACTTGAGAAGCTTTGTATGTGTTTGTTTTTTCATTTCATTTTTTAAAAAAACAGATTTTGTTATAAGCCAAAGCTGGTAGCTGGCATAAGCACTGATAGCACATACTTTAGTGTAAGGAATTCTCTGAGAAAGCACCACACACAGGAAAGCATGGTTTGTTGCATTTCTTTTTTTTTTTTTTTTCCGTAAAAGCAGGTCATTATGAGCACCAGAAATTCTGTCCTTTTCTGCCCTGCTTCTAAGCATAGTTATTCCGTTTCCACTGCAGCCATGTTCTAAAAAGACTGTATATTTATTATTGAATATTTTTTCCAACCTTATATAAAAGTATGTCTGAAATCTGAACAGTAATAACTTCAGCAGGTATTCCTGGCTTGTTTATAATTTTTTATGCTTTTTTTTAATATCTCTTCAGGGACTATGGCCAGTAGTGGTTTCTGCACCACAGGGTACATTATAAACAACAGCTGCCCACAGTTACAATTAAACTACTGAAATGAGAATTAAGAGAATCTCTTCAAGAAAGAATTTCAGCTTGCCTCGTACTTTATGATGTATTCTAATGGAACCATAATATATGAGCATAAACAGAATATGTAGGTTGTATGGGAATAGAAGTGGTTTAGCACATGAATTTTAAAGTGGGGAGGAATAAAGAATATAAGCATTGAAGCTTGTAATAAGGTCTATATAATTTTAGGGCTTAGTATATGTGTTTATAACTGAAATATTATTTGCCATTGTCATTTATTAACTCATAGAACATATTAATTCTGTGTAGGATGTTTTTCATACTGCCTTTCTGAAAATTCTTTGTTTATGCTTTTTCAACATATAGAAAATCCAACTGCTTTGCCAGTAGAAAGTGCTCAAAAGTTGTCCAGCTTCCAAATGTTATTGGGCACCTTAGAAATGTTAACAGCCTGTGTTTACTCTGTAAGGTAATGCTAACTTGCACATAAATCCTACTGCTAGGGGATATTTAAATATGTTTTTAATTGTCTGTAACATCTGTAACAGCCGATTTTACTATTTTCATCTATACTATATATTCAGCTTTTCAGAAGGTACTTCAAAAAGGTATCTATAGTTATGGTATGTATGGACTTTCTCATAGTACTTACAAAGATGTAAATGTTTGTTAAATTATTTCTACTAGATATTTATTCCCCAAATAGGAAGTTTGCATGGAGAATAAAGTAAATGGCAGCACTATTAAGGATTTGTCCAAAGCTTTGCAAAATTGTGAGAAAGCCAAGAAATAAATATAAAACTTTAAAGTTGTAGAGCAGGGCCAAAATTGCTGGCCACATTTCTTAAACTTAACCTAACATTCTTTCTTAATTATCTCAGTGCAATATGTCTATATAGATATAGTAACTTAACTCAGTAAAATTTGTGAAGAATAGGCCCTCATTCATATTAAGAACTAAATCAATTATGGTGCAATTTCAATACTAACAATCTGCTTCTACAAGAAAGAAATACGAGAAAATCTCTTACAAAGAGAAAAAATTGGTTAAAGCATATTATAGTCCATCCAATAGAGCTATAACAGACAAATGAATAGAAATTAATAATAGACTACTAACTAAAAGTTCATTTAACAGCAGTTCCACCCCTAGTTTTCAATAATGAGTACTGAAAACAATACTAATTGATAATGTAAATTAGAAGTGTCAATCACAGGCAATATCTTTTTTTACCCAAGAAATATTTGACATCATCAATTCTTCTCTTCAATCAACCTCCAGTAATTTCTCTAAAGGCTTTTGTAGTTCTCTGAGTAGAAATAGCACATATTCTGTTTTCCAGGTTTTCATTGTGATGGGAAGGGGGTCGCTTCTGAATTATAGCCTGCTGCAGTCCTAGGTTTGATTTAGATTTGTCTTCTAAAGTCCATGTGTAAATGCTTTTATTTTTTGAAACAATTATTCTAGAATCACTGTATGTTGGGATAAAAATGTTGTTGGTTTACTTTTGTCTATATACTTAAATCATCGCTCTTTTGTGACCATATGATTCATGGGTGACACTGGGAGTAGATGAGTAAATGATGAATTTTCAATCCAATGTGATATTTATGGGGTTCTTTATTTTTTATGTGCTGGCAAACATTGATCAGTATAAGAAATGAATGCACTGGAAAGATGAAATAATCTGTAAATTGGAAAGATATGATTCTGAGAAAAATCATATCAATATATATCTATATAAATTGATGATGTAGAATTTTTATTTTGTTGAAATATACTTCTACTATGAATTGTGGCAGAGAATAGAAAAAGAAGAATTAATCTGAATTAGCAGTTAATTAGCACTGGGGGCTGTGTCAAGGCATGTGTATGACAAAGAGGTGATTACAGATAGCTAACACAGTTTCAAAAAGGGCAAATCATGCCTGGCTAATCTAGTGGCCTTCTACATGGAGTGACTGCTTTGGTAGCTAAGTGAGTAGCAACTGATATCATCTACCTTGACTTCTGCAAGGAATGACACAGCATCCCTGTCTTTAAAGTGGAGAGACTTGGGTTTGATGGTGGATTTTTGATGGGTAAGAAGTTGGCTCGATTACTGCATCCAAAAAGTTTCAGTTATCATCTCAATGACCAAATGGAGATCAGTAACAAATGCTGTCCCTTTGGGGTCTGTACTGGGACTGGTACTGGTCAGTGTCTTTATTAATGATATAGTGAGATTGAGGGCAGCCTCAGCAAGTTTTTGGATGACACCAAGCTGAGTGATGCAGTTGATACGCTAGAGGGAATGTGTGTCATCCAGAGGGATCTTGACAGGCCAGAGAAATAGAACACTGTGAACATCATGAAGTACAACAAAGCTAAGTGCAAAGTCCTCCAAACTGGGTCATGGCAGTCCCCAGCAGCAGCACAGAGTGAGGAATGAATGAACTGGGAGAATGCCTGTGAAGGAGGACCATGGGGATAGTGCCAGGTGAAAAATGAGACATGAGCTAGTAATGTGGACATACAGCCCAGAAAGCCAAATATATCCTGTGCTGCATGTAAAGTGTGACAAGCAGGTCATGGGAGCTGATTCTTCCCCTCTANACCCAGAAAACCAAATATATCCTGTGCTGCATATAAAGAAGTGTGACAAGCAGGTCATGGGAGCTGATTCTTCCCCTCTACTCTGCCCTCGTGAGATCCCACCTGGAGTACTGCATCATTTTCTGGAGCCCCTAGCACAACAAGGACATGGACCTGCTGGAGGGAGTCCAGATGAGGGCAACAAAGAGATCAAGGGACAGAAGAGTCTCTTGACAGTCTGAAAGAGCTGGGGTTGTCCAGCCTGGAGGGGTGTCCAAAGAGACCTTGTAGTAGCCTTCCAGTATCTCTAAGAGGGACTACAAGAAAGCTAATAGGAGAAGGAGGAAAGGATTTAAAGTGAAAGATGAAGGATTTAAAATGTATATAAGGAAGAAATTCTTAGAGTATAGAGGCACTGGAACTTGTTGCCCAGAGGAATTGTAGATGTCCCATTCCTAGAAGTGTTGAAGTTTGGATTGGATGAGGCTTTGAGGAAACTGTGTAGTGGAAGGCATCCCTGTCAATGACAAGGACATTGAAACTAAATGATCCATATGATCCCTTCCAACTCAAATAATTCTATGAATTCCTCAGTATTATGGTTGAAGTTCTAGCTTTATGGAGGGAGTTAGTGGAGGTATATGTCAAAAATAAAAAAAAAGCCTAAGTCCTAACTACTTCCTATTACTTCTATTACTGCTTTAATTACTGTTCCAACTATTTCCTAACCGAACAGGTGAATTAAACTCAGTTTACCAATCAAAATCTGCATAGTACTAAAAGGAAATTTACTGTAACATCTGCACTGTTGAACTAGGGTTTCCTTCCCACCCCCTAACCCAGCAGCTTAAAATATAAAGAACCAAAAATTTTCATTTTGTAGAGAAGAATCAGCAGTTAAATTCAGCAGGCAAGCCTTTCCTTTTACTCTGCTACTCGTGAATAAAGGCAGAAACCTTTTAATACGTCAAAAAAAGAGGAAACTTTCCCTAGGGATATTTTCCATCTTGGCCTTTGTCATGAGGCATTCTCAAGCTCACGTTACTTTTATTATTGTACATTGTTGTTGTTAAGGTGGAAATATAAGCAATTAAAAAGATAATATCCACACTGTTTCCATAGAGGCCATTAGTGTTCTTCACTGTTGTGGTTTTTGTGGTTTTGTTTCTTTTTATACTAATGAAGCCCATTTCCTTTTTTTTCATTTTCTTGTAAATTGTATAACACTAATGGATTAGACTAAATTCTTCCTATCTCAAGTCTAATGCCATGTAACAGTTTGTTTATACTGTTGGCTGCCTTAAAATAAATAAATAAATAAATAAATGAACAAATAGAAGATGAAAGAAAATGGTAATAAGGAAAGACCAATTTTATCATTTATATCATTAATGAGTAAATTTGTTGTCACAAAAGTGACAGTATTGCCGACAATGACTGTCAAAGAGAAGTTTCTTTAGCTTAGTGTTTGATAAAATGGTATTTAATTTGCAGCTCTGAGTTGAAAGACAATGGAGGGGCATGCAAAAAATGTAGAAATCATTACCATGGAACAGCAGTTGGAAGGAAAATAAAAGCCACAAGTATCTTTTCAAATAAAATAAGCTACATTGTGCCTTTAAAAAAAATATATAGCTAGGCTTTCATTTCTCAAAAATAATTTATTTAAATTAGTTTCAAGGGCCATTTTCCTTATCACTGTTATGGAACAGCACAAGTTTTTCTGTTTCCATTTCATTTTTCATGGTAAAATTAGAAATAGGATTACAGAGTTTAGTCATGTTTCCAGATTTACCATTAGTGCAAGCTACTGCATCACATTAGAAACAGATCCAAATGGTGGATTCCTCAATATTATTGTGCTTTAAAAAATATTTCTTTTCTTTGTTCAGGAGATTTTAAAGATCATACTCCTCGAGACTCAAAGCATGGATTAGTAGAAGATCTGATGAGTCATCTGAAAACCAAATAAGAATTGCATTATTGGCTCTGTTCCAACAATTCAATATCTTAAACAGCATTTATTCCCTCCCTCTGGGGTTATTTTATACATTACAATGCTTCCTTTGAATGTTCACTGACAAGTTTTGACCAGCCTAGCTGAAAGAACAAAGCTATGTATGAATTGTGCATGCATAAAGGGGTCCTGTCCTTCTTCATAAGTGTATGCTCAATAAAATATAAAATAAAAAATGTGTAAGAAGATACTGCCTTGGCAGCTGAAGCTCTAAGACACAAGTTTGATCCACATGCACACATATATAGCCTTCTCTGAAATTATTTGGGCTGTGGTAGCTGAGACCCAAGGCAAGAATAGTTTCTTGACATCAGTGTTCACAGAGAAATGTAGAACAGTTGTGGTCTGAGGATTTGTGGCAATCACATAATTTCTGGTATATAGCAAATCTCATCTTTTGTCTTTCTTGTTATCTGTAGGACAAACAGGCTTTGATAAGAAAATCTGTTTTGCTCACATCTACTACTTTACTAGACTTTGTTCATTTCCTAATTCATGAACATAAAGAAAAACAAATCAAGTATGAATTCTGGAATTTATAATGTTCTTTTAGCTCATTACACTTGAGAGGGGATTATTAACTCACAATTCTGGTTGGAAAACTCTGTCCTTAATGCTACCACTCTCCTTATACCAAGGAAGAAAAATGTGCACATAATGCAGACGTGGTGAGGTTTATTTCTTTTCTTATGTAACATCTGGGTAAGAAAAAGACAAACTAGGTTAAGAGGTCATGTTCTGTCCAATGCTACTTACTACATTTTAAAGGCTTGATTTGATTGAAAACAACCTTCTCTAGTAAATCTAACACTGCAGTTAGAATCCAAGAGCTAAATTTTTATGTTTTTATGCATGCAGAATAATCCAGAGACTAATTCCTGACTTCAGAGGAGTAATTTAGAGGTGATACATTGACAATTAATATTTCTTTGCAAGCAAGAACACCCAAATTGATACTAAATTGAGAAAAAAATTGTTATCTAAGGAATAGAAAGTCCACCTTCTCCATTCTTTTCTATGTAAGAATGCACCAAAAATTATCCATGGTCTGTCTTAATTTATACAATGTACACTGTGAAAGGACTGAATATAGATCTGGGAATACAAACAGAACAAATCCTCATTTAAACTTAAACAATTTGAAATTAGAATTAATGCAAGTGTAGGGTATACACTTAATTTTTAATTTTCTGAAATATCAGATATATTTCCTTGGACATATAAGTACATTGTATAATTGATCTGAAAGACAACAATCAGACGTTAATGTTCACACAAAGCCTTTAGTTACTATTATATCAATAATTTTGATCAAATAATTGGAAAAAAACTTGAAAGCGTATTTTGATTCAACCACAAGATATGAGTAAAAACTACAAACCATTAGCTCATTCCAGGTCATATAGGAAGATTAAATATTGTAACAGGCCACAATTGTCTTAAAATACATTGACATAATGGGAAAATTTACTAAATAGAAAAACAATCAAAACAAAAGCAGTTAAGAGTTACTATTCCAAGACAGCCTTCAGACAAGTGAAAGAGAAAGAAAAGAAGTACAAGGACATTTTTGGAATGAAGGTAAGTTTAATACTGGCTGTGAATAGATTGGCAATAGCTGAGGATAACATTCAAAGTTGGGAACACTTATTGGCTCATATCAGGGACTGTAACTGTATCCTAAATCAAAAATCATAAAGGATATATGTCCCCAAATCCCAAATTCTGAGAGTTTTTCCCACAGAATGGAAGTCAATAGTCTTTGATTAATATATAATAGCTTAAATAATTCAGGTGAACTGTAAGGAGCATTAGACCTGGATCCAAAATTATCTCACTGAGTAACATGACATTTAGATCTCACATTCCCAAGGTGGACTGATTTAATTTAATTTTACATAATATATGAGTTTTTTTACAAGAGACATAGAGAAATAAAAATTGCCAAGATCTTTCAATTACAACTGCTATTATGTAAGACTGATCCCAGGGCCTTTGGGGGGTCCAGTCTGGCTAGCTCTGGTCCCCTGGCCCCTTTCAATCTCACAAGGCCAAAAGTAAAAGAGAGCGATGGTGTGATAGCGGGAGATTTTAAACCCAGGGGAATGGGGGCGGAGGAGAGGGACCACAGCAAATGGGATACAAGTGATGGGAGGGGAGAGGGGAGGCAGTGACCTGGGGAGAGGCCACCACCAGGGCTTTGGGGAGAGGGGTGTGTGTGGGACAATGCCACGTGAAACAACATAAACTATTCAGTGCAATATTTGCAATCACCTGTGCAAAACAATAACTAAAGAAACCACTTAGTGCAATACAACACTATTACAATTCATAGCAGTTCTGAGTACAAGTGGTATAAAATCTTGTGTAAACTACCCATATTTTAGTCTCAAGTACTAGATCCATGAGCTTCAGATCCTAGAGGCTAGGAAGCTATCTAGGAAGCATCATATAAGATTGCCTTCATTTTATACACTTCCTAAAGTATCAACTAGCAAATTCCAGTCTACTGTCAGAGTCAGGCAGCATGATTAGTTTTTGTTCTGATCTTTCCTATTACAATCCATAGCTTAAGAAAAGCTAATAACGTTCTTATTTGGGCAATATAGAATTTATGTACTTATATCAAGCCAAAAAGTTGAATTTGTTTGTTTTCATGTGCTACTGGACTACTGGTTCCTTCTCTAACACAAACTTTTAAAAATTCTTTTCTAAGAATAGCACATTTTAACATGACTGGTGAAGAAATTAATTCTGGCTTTGTGTTTTCTTACCAAAGAAAAGCATGATCAATATAAAACTATATGGAGAAAACAATCTCTATACCTGCATTTCTCAGGCATTTCTCAGGTATATTAAGTAAACATGCTGCAAGAAATTGCATGAGGTAGAGTTAGACCCACAAAGAAGTCACAAAGAAAAATGTCTGAGTTCTGACTAGGTGTAAGAACTTTGTTGTTGCTAGTTGCACAGATAAAGGGAGGGGACTTCTGAATTGCAACCAAAATGGAGTTAAAAACTGACTCATTTTAAGTGTTAGCTGGATAACAGATTTTATTATCTTAATTATCAAATCAACTGCATTAATTGAACTGAATGGTTCAATTAACAATGAGCACATTATTTTTTCCTTAGAAACAGAAATCTAACTTCTGCAGAACAGTATAATACAAGATTTAATTATTTAAGTACATAAAGAATGAAGCTATTGAGAGAACAGAAGTACAAGGCCAAGACCAAATAAAAGTGGAGTTAAAAATTACTTCAATAAACAGATCGAGAATACCATTCACACAAGAAATTTATTCTTGATATCTTTTTTCTGATGAATCATACTCCAGACCAAACAAGGGGAGAAGTGATCTGTAAGCAGCCAAAACTTTTTAAGAAGCTTTACCAAACCCAGAGTGTGTCTTGCAGCTAGGCTTTTAAGAGGCAAGCTAAAGAATCACAAGGATCTGTGAAGTCGGCATTCTCTAGAAATAAAAGGAATAGGATGAAAATGTAGCCAAATAATATAAGAAACCTCCTGGCCTTACATTAATCTTATACAGAGTTTGAAAGAAGCCCAAGAAGAAGTCAGTTTTAAGACAGATTTTAATCAGATTTAGAAAAAAAAAAAAAAAAGGAAAAAACCCACCATCGAGTATAGTACAATTATTACAGAACTGGGTTTAGTAGCCCAGGAGACCATATGGTTTATATTTTCCATATAAACTCTCTGAATAAGATTGTTATAGCTAAAAAAAATGTTCTAATGGGTGGGTACAGACAGGGGAAATATCTCTTTCAGGATGGTGAGATCCAGTGGGAACCCTACTGTGTTGATGCATGGTCAGCCAGTGGCTCTTACATGGACACATCAGTTGTAGAGGCTTACTTTCAGAGGGGCCAGGAATTTTGCCATCTACTAGTCACTGAGATTTTAGTCTAGTCCTTCATTAATGTTCATGTCAAAATTATTTTTTGTGATCTGGGTTTTACTTTTTAGAATTGAGGGAACTTCTCATTTTTTAACCACTCATGCTTCTCTCATCCATCATACTGCTCTTTATTCAGTGTGTCACAGGAAAGATATAGATATCTTTTCATGCTAATTCTAGTTTTGAACAGACCCAAGCTCTTATACCTAAAAGGAAACTATACAGAATGAAGTTCTCAAATCATAATAGGCTAATGTGGTTCCAAATGTTCTATACAGAATGAAGTTCTCAAATCATAATAGGCTAATGTGGTTCCACATGTTCAGTATGTAGAGATAGCTGTCACTTGAAATTCAGGTCTGAGAATGTGAAATCACATGGGTAGGGAAAAAAACGATGATGTTTGCTGCTAAACTGAAGAACTTCACCAAGTCTCTGAAGAGATCCTTTCTTGCTGCTGTTCCCATAATACTATTACCTTCCAATGTTTCCTGCAACTCCTGAAAGTCATGCTACACTTTGTGCTTTATTTCCTATCCTTTAATGCCACTAAATCTCAACAGCTTACAGGACCCTACTGTTCTTTCCTACAAACTCTGGAAAACTTCATTTAAACTTTATTTTCTTTCCTTTCTTTCTGAGATGCTCCAGGCAATTTATCATCAAGCGATGAACTCTGCTTGACACCCTGTATTCCAGCATTTGTACATCATATTGCAGCCCAGTAACTTCAATGGGGTTTTTTTCAGGTAGCTGTCTGTGTCCAATTTATATTCTACTTGCCTAAGGGTTTTCCCTATTGGAACTGCTATAATCTGTCACACCTGTACAAGTGACTTTTTCTTGTTTAACCTTGACCCATATCCCAGTGAATACAATTTGAGTGATTTTTATAATATCATCAATTTTCTAATAATACGGTCTGGAATTATTTATAAATCCTTAAACTCTGTAAGTTATGATGCAGAATTATTGGATGTGACAGGACATCTAAAAGACTTGCCCGTAATTCCTATGCCCTAGCAGCTAAGAAATTCTGAATAAAATGCTATGAGACTGAAAATAAAAAGAAGAGTTTTTCATTGATATACACAATGTAGGAAGGCAGCAGAGATCTCTTTTAAGAAAATAATACACATAAGCTTTTGAAATGATAGTAACTTTTCTCAGCATATCTATCACTCCTCCTTTTTTTTTCCTTTATCAGACAGACTTGTAACATTTTTTAGCTTTTTTCTCATGATTTTCACATCTGAAGATGAAGATCTTTCATCTGAAAACTTGTGTCAGACTTTTTTAAACTATTATCCCACCTTCTGATTTTATTTTTAACATTTCTTGATCCCTTATTAAAAAGCACCACTGATTCACAAAAAAGATTCTTTGTGTTATATTCCTCTGTTGGTGACAAGCAAAACCTTCTCAGTCTTCATATATCAGATGCAAAAACTAAGTGATTCTTAACCTAGCTTGATTGATTTTTATGACTCTACTAATTATAAACCTTAAATATAAAATATTTGCTGCAAGCTAATCATGCTTATATGACCCTGAAGTAGTAGCACTGTCCTGAGCTTTCTGCTAATATGGAAGTTGGATGGCTTTACATTGTATTTAATTTATTTATCAAAAATGTAGTTCTCTTCCCTTGTGAAATGGAAATAAATGGTATGAAGTCTATCTTGGAACAAAGTAAAATAAATTACTCTGAGTGTCCTGATATACATTTCCAAGTGTGAAAACTTGCTGGTAAAGCATTTGAGAGACATTGCTGAATTAGATATGATGTGTTAACATTTTTCCCTGTTAAAAGAACCCTTTAGAAAGCCTCATTCCTAAGATATTTTGGGATGTTATTGATTTTAGAGACATTGATATGTTTCTTTGTGTTCTCTGCCAAAAAATTAATGCAATACTTGAGTAGCTATGGATTTTAGTTATAAACATCTGAATAAATAAAAGTATATGCCCATCTAAACTGTTGTAGCTTTATAATATTTACCAAAAAAAATGAAGTTCTATAGCCTATCTTTAAGTTTAATACCTATGAAATTTTGCATTCTGTCTCTCTGTATTTTGGAAGGGACTATGTTCTTTATAGGCCTTCTCTTTTATGCCACTTTCATAAATTGATGTTTTCCATAAAATATTCAAACTCTATTTTGATCAGTAACCTTAATGACACGGGAATCTTTACAATGTTATTTCTAAAAGTAACAAAACCTATTTTGATTCATATTTCTCCATATTTCTCCTATTATATGAGAGTATATAAAAGGCAAAACTACTGTCTATACTTTCCCTACATATTAATAAATTTTAAAAATCTATTTTGTGTGAAAGAATTGGGTTTTGAAACAGCTTTATGTTATTGCTTGTCCACATTTTTGAATAAATTTGAATGTTTTGAAAGAAAACAATATAACAGGAAAGAAATAATAAAATGCTTGCTAATAAGGTGATATTCCTTTAAGCATGAAAAGAATTATTATTTTACATTAAGAAAGACAAAACCATTATCAATTAATCCATTAAAGCTCATAATGGTGGTCATTTCTAGTCGACTTATGGGTTTAATGGCTTTTAAATGTTCATGCTATGTGGAATTTGTAAAACTATCATAAAATATAGTGAATATATGGTGCCCTCATCAGATAAGTACTTGGGAAAAAAAAAAGAAAAACAAAAGAGTATACTTATGTTAGGTATACCAAAACATTCTGGAGATTTGATAATTTGATCACCCCAAGTAAAATGAATGTGTTTTCTAGAATTCACAACCTGAAGTAGGATGATTTCATGAAGATATTCAGGAGAAATTCCTTCCATTATAATTTATCTGTCAAACCTGCAATACTTGATGACAGCATATCATTCCAAAAAAGTGAATATTGATATAAAGATTTTGAGTGATGAAGAACCCATTGTTTAAATGCCATTATTTTTAACACATTTTATTTCCAATAATAATAAAGCCTATTGAAAGCAACTTAGTCTGCAATAAGCATTATCAAGTCAAATTTCAGGAGATTTCATTGAGCTCGAAAGAGTGGATATTAAATACCAAATTTAAATGTGATTCCCTTTTTGCTGCTCCATTCCAGAATTTAGGATACAATTCATTTTAAGTGCAGTTTGAAATCCCCAGGAATTTTTTTGTCAGAGTTTCAGGCTCTGTCTAGTTATGTATTTTTGTTGCTAGTGTCAAATTTCTGTGTCACCAGACTATGACTAGACTCATTTTATGCAACATATAAAGTAAACCAGACTGTGATATCTAAAACTGTTACATGTACAGATTCGTGAAACTTTTGGAATTAATACCAAAGCCAATCAGAAGTCCATACTTGAAAGGCAAGTTCTCTGAGGTTTAAAGCAATCTCCTCTCAAGGACTGCAAATTGAATGCCCTCCTTTCATTTATGGAGTTTTTTAAAGGAGCATAATTTTATATTGACATATGCATATATACACACACACTTTGATATCCCTTATTTTACTGCACCCCCATGCAGCTGCATACTGTTTTGAACATGTGTAAGTTTATTTGACTTTTGTAATTTTATATGTGGTGCTTCTTCAGTATAATGATGATACTTCTGTTTCTCTCAGTGCCCAGACACAATGAAGACAAAAATTCTCTGTGCCCTAAACCCTGCTTCTTTCAATTTCATCAGTGAACAAGGTACATGAATGATTCCATTTTGAACTAAATATCACATGAAAAGATCCAGCAGGAAACAGTAGTCAGTGTCCCAGAAGATAGAAAGTTTTCTGGATTCATAAAATGCTATTAAAAAGGTTGGATTTGCCAGTCAGTATCTTATATGAGTGTTGAAAATTAATTTTAAGCTAATGATATGCAAAGTGGTCTCGCTAGGAAGTACAGTTTTCACTCATATAGATTTACAATCTCATTTACTTGTGTAGACTCACTAATCTGATTTTAATCATGTTACTTATCTTTAAATTGTGTGTGTGGCAGCTGTACATCAGAAATGACATACAGGTGGGACTATCATATATTAAATCAATTTAATCACATTTAAATATTTCAAGGTTTGGTCTTCCGTAAAAATCTGGTTCTTAAAGAAGCAACATGAAAAAACTCCAAAACATAACAAACTCATAGTTGCATACTTATTTCTAAGCAAGGTTAAAATATTTTAACATTAAAATTGACCTTAATTATTGCTCACAATTAAGAAGACTCAGCCAACTGTTTGATTACTTTGTGTTAGAAGAATTGCAATGTTCATTGAATTTAATATATTTTCCCACCTATTCAAGGGGAAATTACAGTCTTTAATCAATTTATATTTATAATTCGATATTTCACATTCACAGAAAAATGACTATATTCTCTCACATGTATGCAGAACACCTAATTAGATTTCATCTTGTTTGGTTACTGGCCAAAGGGACTCGGATCTAGAGCCCAGTAAAACTACTTCAATTCCTTGCATGATTTCCAGTGTACCTTAATTTCCTATGGCATTGTCATTTGTAGTAATGAAAATCCTGATGACAGGCATTCTTCCAGGGGCTGTTGCTACTTAATATCAGGGCAGTAAAACAGGTAGTACTCCAGGTGATACAATCCCCACCTGGGCTGTCAGTCCTTTCTCCATTATCCATTTTCATGACATTTGATGAGAGCACCTTATTGCTACCAGTTATATCTCATGTCTGGGCCTATGTCTCGGAATAGTGATACATATTGCTTTAAGAACTTATGTAGCTTAACCATGTACTTAAGAACACTTGTGTAAGAAATATTTTATAACAAATACAGAATAAAATAATTTCATGAAAAAAAGAATTTACACATTCTCTTCAAAAATTCATACATACATTCAATATAGCATGCATACAACTTGTGTATATATAAGTCATTTTTTGCATATCTAAAATTCAAGGACTTTATATGTCATTGCTAGAGAGTTGCCAAATCTAACACCAAGAGATGAAGGCTGTCAGTGGGTACAACCAGCAGCAGGTGTTCTCAGTAGGCACACACAGTACATGTACACAGTACATGTCACCTTGCATACAGAGCCAGCCACAGCCACACTGATCAGCACACCCAGGCTCATGCAGCACTCACACGAGCACAAACACCACCAACACCCTCATCCCATTCCCTCCTCTGGCTGACCAGGATAAAGAGCCAGTGGTGGGAAGAAATACAAGTACATAATGTTCACTTATCCAGTGTGTGGGATCTGCTGCCCCTGGATGCCAGGATTCCCACTTGGTAGCATCTGGCCGTGCCACCCTGAAGGCCATAGCCCCTCTCTAGCTGCAGGTGTTTAGACCTGCACTCACACACGTACATTATGTATCCCTTCAAGTGAAAAGGTGCTAGATACACCACTCCTGGACCCTCTGGCTCCCCTGTTGCCTTTCACTGAGATATTCATATACTCAACAAGGAGGTCCCACAGTCAGTCTCCAGAGCCCACTCGTGTGTGTGTCTGGTCCCACCTACTCACCAGTGAGGCTGACTTGATGTTTGTTTGTGATCATATGCAGACTTGTGTACAAACATTCATCATTCTTGCTGGTGACCCAGACACACAGAGTCTCTGGCACTCCAGTCACTGGCTCTTTGACTTCCCATACACATACATACACACATGAAAAGAGCCCTTCACCCAAGAAATAGTTAAAATTTAATGAGAAAACAAGATAGACTGTAGTCAGACAAGAGCACTGACCAGCATTGTGCAAGTAACCATCCTCTCCTACTTCCTACACCTCTGGAGAGCAAGCCTTATGAGGAGAAGCTGAGGGAGCTGGGGTTGTTTTGCTTCAGGGGAAACCTAATTGCTCTCTACACCTACCTGAAAGAAGGTTGTAGTAAGATGGGGATCACCCTCTTCTCCCAAGTAAAAAATGACAGGACTAGAGGAAACAGACTAGAGTTGTGCCAGGGAATGCTTCATTTGGACATAAGGAAAAAATCCTTCACTGAAATGATTATCCAACATTAGAACAAACTTCCTAGGGGAGTGGCTGAGTTGACATCCTGAAGGTGCTTTGAAAGGCGTGTAGTTATTATGGTTAGGGATATGGCATAGTGGTGGACTTGGAAGTGTTAGGTTATTCCAGCCTAAATGATTTCCTGAGCAACTCTCCAAAACACCTCAGGTACCCTTTCCTCTCCTTTCATCCTTCTCTGAACATCTCATTGTCTTGTACAATTCCCAAATGCCCTTCTCCTGCATCCAATCACAAGTCCCACACCCTGGTAAGCATTAACCTCCCCTTTAGTCCAAAAAGTGAACCAGGAGTAATGGAGAAGCCTTAAGCATAGGAAAAAAGTCACAATACTATGCTTTTATCTAAAGGTTTTGTGCTGCAAAAATACAAAATATGCTATATTTTTATTAATAATATAAACCAATACAAATGGACATTCACCCAGAAAATATAGCTAAATAAAAATAGAGATTAAATAATAGAAATTTAGGGATTTATATGCAGAGAAATTTGGAAAGCGACTTCAATGGCATAGTGTTTATACTACACAATAAAGCTAGCAGAGTTAGATCAGTCAAACAGATTGTGGACAGCAATCTCTCTAGCTGGCATGCAGGTGGAAGACCCTTGTTGCAGTTATGCCCTCCAGCTGTTCATTATTACCCTTCTGCCAGCAGAACTGGGAGGGCAGTCACCTCCAGCAGAGTGGTTCCTGTGATTGATCCCTCTTCCTCTTCAGGCAAAAGCAGCCAGGTAAACACAAGCAATTTAAATGGTCAGCTTGAGGCTCAGGACAGATATCCTCTCTCACATCTAGCTGTGCTGATAGCTATTGCTCCTAGTCATCTCTGTGCTGGAGACTGTGCCACTCAGGGTGTCCAGCCAAGTAGTAGATATCTCAGGACTGCTTCTAAGACAGGCAAGCTGAGATCTATGTATGCACAGTTTAAGCTCACTTGTTAACCTGTTGGTAGCAAATCATGTGTTAATCTCTGTTATAAACAGCCTGGTGTGTTTTTCTGTATCATTTGGAAACTTCACTGGCTTTGCTCTGAATGTGGATTAGACAGAATTTGCCAGAAACACTTTACCAGCTGAGCTGTGAAAAGGGGTAAGCTACAGCCAGTGAAAAAGGGAGAGCTTGATGTTGCTATATCAGCACCTGCAGAGGTGTCTCTTCATAGCTTTAGGCAGTTAAGAGGGGCAAGAGATGTGATTCCTGATTGTCATAGTTTTGTTCACAAGTGAAGAGGCTTTACAGACACCAATTATAAAGCTTCTTTAGTTCTGTTTGAGCTGAATGATAAAAAGACTTTCTTGAATTGTACAAAGTGTACTTTTTCATCTGTGTTAGTATCATGCTGCCAGTAAAACATTTGATGTTGCATCAGATCTCAGGTTCTGAATGTACTACCTAAATGAATGTTCTAACTAAAAGAAAACTTTAGTGAAAGCATTACATAAGAAGACATTTTTATTTACATTCTATTAGCTACTGGAGCTAATTTTTAAATGGGAGGAAGCAAACTGCAGATATTGCCAAAAGTGCATCCTAATAAACTCCAGACCTTCCAGAATGTAAGCAGCAACTGTTCAGCTTGATGTGCTTTTAAACAGATGAAAATGTTTTTTCTAGATTAATATAACCTCTATTTCATTAAGAAAGCAACTTAGAAAGGGAAAACTGTATTTGTGATATGTATTGTGAAATCCTAAGTATTTGTGACACACTGAACAAAAGGATAGATTTTGTTAGAACTGAGTGTATTATAAATGAATTAACTATAAATAAGTTCATTTTGTAACTGTGTTAAAACTGCTGCTAGGCAGCAGCATTACCTTGATCTGGAAGGATTTAACAAACCAGACCTTTCACTCAAGCCTCTTCCAGCCACAGAAGCAGGAGAGGCTGGGCAGAGGCACAGAGTTCAGCTGCCATGCTGGCATGCAGGAAGGGCCATCCCTTCAGCCAGGGTCTTTCAGCACCTCGGGTCAGTGGGTACCACAGTGCACTCTCTGCACTTGCCAGTGACACAAAGAGGCTGTGACTCCTCCAGTCAGTGATTCTTTGACTGAAAGGAATATCATTCACTCACATGTACTAAACATTCCTCCAGCACAACTTCAAAAAATTGTAAGCAACTTACATGAGCTGAAGTAAAGAGACAAGATGGATACAGCAGGGAGGTCTTTGTAATGGTCAGGCAACTTTCTGCTAGGGTTGTTAGCAGGAACTCAAGCTGATTTCTTCATTGATAGCTATGGTGTTCACATGAATGAAATCAGGTTGGTACTTGTAGATTAAAGTGCACTCTAATCACACAGTCATTTTATCACATGGAAACACTCTCATTTTTTAAGTTTGGTCTGTTGTGGCATCATTTGGCAAATTCTAGTTTTACCAATGCTCATGTCCTCATTACAATGTAACCACAAATGCAATCAATTATATCTTGATATCCTTAAATGCATTTCTCCAATAACCCCAAGACTCATAATTGAAGTAATGGCAGTGAATAAATGTCCTTAAAGATAAGCTACAGTAAAAGCTTCATACTGAAAATCTAAATGCTGAAAAATTTACTGAATTATTTAGTCCCATATACCATTGCTAGTTACATGAGTGTCAGGTTGAATTTTGTCATGATTACTGCAACTTTTCCTGTAGTCTGATGCTAATCTTAGCTCTTTATTCTATTAAAATCCCAGCCACTATAATTATCTTCCTCATCACTCATTTCTTCTGTAACACATCAATGAAGAGTCCAGGCATTGATGCCCTCTCCCACAGTGCATTAGATATAAGATCTTCATCTTCTTCAAGAGCTTATACAATTTAGACCAAATTTTTTGATACCTCTTTATCTCTGCAGCACCACAGATAAGTCTTAATGTTCTGTTCTGTCAAGAAATTCTTCAGATTTTAATGCTGACTCAGTTGCATGCACTATACTCCTTATTCCAAATTTTTCTGATTCAAAACTTTAAAAAATATGAAATCCTTCTGTGAAGTTAATAACAATTATAACAATAAGAGAAGAGGGGAGAATCCTAGAACTTTATTTAGCTATGTACATTAATGGCCTAATTTCATAAGTACTGGGCATTCACTGAATAGTCTTCACTGAAGTTTCTAGATGCTGGAAATAAACTTTCCACATAAAAAGCCAGAAACATTCCATCTCCTTTCTAAGCTTTATTTCATGTATTAGATACATGCAATAGCATCAGTTGGATTATTTATCTGTTAACCCTCCTTGCAGCCCTCAGTACAAAATTTCTCTTGAAATGTGTTTCAGTGTTCATTAATTTTGACAATGGTAGCTCACAGTTGGTATGTCAGTGACAACAAGTCTCATTGAGAACTTCTAAATATTGTCCTGTAGAATGACATTCCATGGCATCTTCAGCCTTACTGGAATGGTCAGTGACACAGATTTGCTTTCAACAATGTAATCCAGGCCAAGAGTGACAGCCAGACTATTCAGCATGACAGAGGCAAGGAAGGTTTGAAAGGGCTTTTCATTTGTAAATGACAGAAACAAGTCATACTGGGAATTGCTACCTTTGCCTATCTAGAAACATCTTTGAACACAATGAATCAGTGCTTCTTGATCTGGTTTGAGATGTAGAAGGTGAGATGCTGATGTTTTGGCTTAATAATTTCCATGATAATTAAGCCAAAAGGTATTCTGATAGAATTGTTAATGCCCTCCCAATGATTCTGGCATCAATATATGTATTTAAAACCCTTACATATGGGAACATCACTTGCCATTGATAGTCTTTCTAATAGTTTATTTCCCACACACATCTTTTAGCAAGGAGAGATTTTCCTTTAACCCCTCTTTTATATTATAGTTGCAATGTTTCCTTCAGTCCTGAACATTCTGGAAGAATATATCCTTGTGTTTAGGCATCAAGTATATAGGTGTATAGGTTTCCAGTCTTTCAATCATATGAAGAGTATATAACACAAATTTATTCCTAGAATAGAGGTTTTTCACATGCTAGAAAAACTAGAATTATCTTAACTCATTTACATAAACACAGATACTCTTTTGATACACATGTGGGCATTTAGAAATGGAAAACTAATTTCTGCCTGTGTTGGTCCTTGAGCCCTGTTGTGTGCATGCATTTACTGCATGTATGTGTGAGTGTCTGCCTGCTGGCACTCAAACTCCCTGGCTGCACCTGGGAACACAGAGCCTCAGCAACCTCAGCTCTTTTGGGCTATCAGACTTGGCAGTGCTCTACAGTTTCTACTTTCCTTCTTGTCCTTGCAACTTATTCCTATCATAATCATATAGATGACAAATACAGCAAACTATAGCTGCTGCAAGCTTGGTTTCTAAATAATGTAGGCAGCTATGTGTGCTTCATGTAAAGCCCTCACCTTCCAAAAACATTAAAAATATAATAGAGAAAAACCCCACAATTAAAAAAATATCCCCAATGTCATTAATGAAATATATTGAAAAGATTATTTAAGTAAAGGAATTATTTAATTTGTAAAGAAAGCAAATACATGAACATGCATATGAACTGTATTAAAAGCACTGAAGTTAAAAGCCCTTGATGTTACATGATCTCTTTTCAGTTACTGAGTATGAAGTCTCAGAAATAATGTACTCTATTTCACATTAATCTCAGTTATGAAAGCTTTTAAGCAAAACAGTAATGACTACTATATAATTAAAAAGAATATAAGGAAATTGTTCTATTTACACTGAAAAAAATTACTGCCTTTTCACCCTGAATTTAGTAATTAAGATCTTGGCAATGAAAAGGGAAGACAAACAATATTAAGAATTTACTCAAGCATGCTAAAGAAGCAGAATCTTCTCCTTTGCATGCTAAGGTCATCACAAGCATGATATTCATGTGAGACCATGGCAGGAAATTTGGCCATGGTTTAACAGCACTACATCATAGGGGTTTTTTGTGGTTTGTTGTTTTTTTTTTTTCTTTTGTTTGTTTGTTTGGGTTTTTTTTCTTTTCTTTTCTTTCAAATATCAAAACCTTGTTATCACTGCAATAAAAAAGAACAGAAAAGTAGAGTAGAGTGTATAAGCATTTACAGGTCAGATTTCATATTATTTACCTTTTAGACACTGCCTTGCTGAAAACCCTGTGCTGGGTGCATAGGTTCCTCTATGAGATGAAAGCAAGGTAAGTTAAAATTACTATCTTTAAAATATACCTAACAATATAACTGGCAATTACCCAAATAATAATAATTCCCTAGAAGTTTACTTAGAAGTGGCTCATACTATAGGACACTGATATCCCACCTGTCTTAAGCTCTCATGACCTGTTCTAGTTGTTCAGTGCTGTGACAACTGTGTTACAAGCTGACTAGCTACACAATAAATGCACTAATTTAAGACAGCTCAAAGGACTGCCACGGCTAAGAAGATTTCCTAGGAACATGAGCAAAAAATTTGCCATATGGATGAAAATAAAGTAGGTGAAGAATCTATTCCTGCTGCTGACAGAGCAGAGGCAGCATAGAAAACATGTTCTTATCCCTGTCAGCTGCAGTCACAGATCTCATGTGAGATGGGGCTGTGGCTAAGTTTCTGTTCTATTTAATTGTAAACTCTGCCTTATTAATTGAAATCACCTAAGACATTGTAGATTAATTCATTGGATTTTGCCCAGAAAGGGAATAGAAGCACAACACTGTCAGGTATAGACTGTCAAGGAAACTGCTCCTTTCTTGCTGCATTTTGGACTGCTACTGCCAACTCTTGCACCAGAAATAGGCCTAGTATTATAGCCAAGAATTATAATAAATATTATATATTTATTATATATAGCCAAGAATTATAAATTCTATAAATAGCCAAGAATTCAAATTTGACTTGTAAACCAACGTACCATAGCTCAGATTCTTATCAAGGAGAGGTAATTAAAAACATGGATTAAGAATACTTCTATGCAACTCAATCAGGAAAAAAAAAAGGAATGTTACAGCCTTTTTTCCACCCAGTTTTGCAAACTCAGTTCTATCCAGATGATAGGTGTTTGCTGTTTACATCCAGTTACTCAAAGGATTTAACAGTGACCTTACTTTTAAAATTGGATGAGGAGAAAAGAAATTTTCTGCGATCTACTTTTTATGAAACATTTCAAAGGTGCACCAGTCTGGGCTTGGAGAGAGTTCATTTTCTTTATAGTAGATTTTATGGGGCTGTGCTTGAAACTTTTGACCAAAACAATACTGGTATCACACTAATGTTTTAGCTTTTGATAAGCAGTGTTCACCCAGCATCAAGGACTTCTCTGTTTCTCACTCCATCCACAAAATAAATGGATTTAGCAGATAAGGAGTGGTGCATAATAAGTTGGGAAGACAGGCAAACAGGGAGCTGATCTGACCTAATCAGAGATATTCTATGCCATGTAACACCTCACTTGCAAATAAAAGGGAAAAAAGGGGCATTTAGGAGGGTCAACCATCTTTAAATCAGAAACTATCTGAGCAATATTCTACCCATGGAAGGTGGGGAGTGGTTGCCTTTGCATCACTTGATTTGATTTGTTTTCTTCCCTCTTCCACTTACTCTTCAATTATTAACTATTTATTATTATTGACATTACTGTTTTTTTAAGACATAAGTTTTCTCTTTTTTCATCCTTCATTTACTCTTCCTCCATTCCCCTGGCAGAGTGGGAGAAGTGAACAAACAGCTTTGGGGTGTTTGGCTGCCTATCAGATTTAACACACAGCAAGAGAATAAAGCATTCTTTCAGGAAATGGGAAAAAAATCCAGCCCTGCTCTCATCCTCACTGACTTCAGATAGGTATTTTTGCTGACAGATTGTGAGATCTCTGCAAGATTATGATTATCAGATTATGAGCTACGATTCTTTGTCTCTTTCCAGTGTTGTATTATGATCCCAATAATTTATATTCTTTGCTATGTAGTGATGTTAAATCTTTTTACTGCATAATGAACATCAAATATAGTATGTCTACTATCAAAAATACTACCAAAAATTACATCACATTCTTTTCATTTGTTCTGTTTCTTCAACGTACCCTTCTGCTTTGCTTTTACAGAGCTAAAAACAGAGCTCAGTAAATGACAGTGATGTTGTTCAAATGTTCTACTAAATAGCATTAAAATTTGAAGATGAATGCCAGAAAATGTAATGGAAATCTTGAACAATTCTGGTCAATTGAAAGGGACTTTTTACATTTTATTGTTTTGAGGATTTTTTAAATTCCATTAATTATCTGCACTTTTTTTTTTTCTTTTGCTGCTAGTCAGAAAAGCAACTGTTTCAGTCTGAAAGGTCTTTATAATTAAATCACTTTTCAGTTTTAATTTTCCCTCCATTATCTGTGGTCATATAAATTAGGCAAGTAATCTCTGTTATTTCTGTTAAGAGGTATAGTAGTAAGTATACATCAAGGCACATTTTAATTGTGGAGCCAAAAGACAGAAATGTAGGGTTATGATCCCATGGGATACATAAAAGATTTGGTGTCATATTTTCAAATATATTCAGGTATGTCATTTGTGCACCTGGATAAGCTTTCCTAAATAAAATGTCTAAATAGGTTAAGAACCTGTCATTGAAAAGAGACTGAAGTTTTTTGCTTTAATTTTAGAGAAAGTGTGAGATTTTTCTCTATTTTTTCCTTGAGTGACCTTAAATAATTACTGCATGCTTTCATTGTCTCTCAATATTCTATTCCCTTACTTCAAACAATTTTAAACATTCAAGATACTTTAGTAGGTTTCTAACTAACATGTTTTTAGCTAACAAGTTTTTATCTCCAACCTAAGAACTGTTGGAGAGAAGCTGGAGAAACCAGCTTTCCAACACAGCACATAATTTAAATTGGTATAGCTGTCTAGCTTGTTAATTTTAGTGACTGCAAGTCAGTTTGAAAAGACAATTGTGTTAATGTTAACCCCATTCCAGATGCTTATCTCACTTCTAGTTTTGTGTTTTGGTTGGTTGGTTGCTCTGTTCTCATTTTTTATTTTGTCTTGGTTTGGTTATTTTGTTAATCTCTGCCCTAAATTATTGCCAAATCAAAATTTACTTTAAAACTGGTATGCAAAATATATATAAGATGCATAGGGGCCCTTTAAGCCCTAGAAGAGCTGCTGATTCCATTCTGAGGAAAAAAAAAAGGGGGGGGAGCACTCATTTCTGTGTCTCTCTGGCAGGCTTCATGGTCTGCAAAAGTTTTTTTCAACAAGATGGTGGCTCCTAAGATTGTTGTTTCTTAAGGAATTCATGTGTTCTATGAATTACAGGCTAGTTTCATTTTGCAGACAGAAAGATGAGATTGCTTGTGTGTTCAGTCTTTATCTAGAAGGCAAATCTGCTCCAGTTTATTAAATTGTTTGGTGGTAAGGCAGCTAGGCCACCTGGCAGTAGGTGTATTTAGCCCGAAGGAAGGAGGCAAAGGTGGCATACAGTGCACGTGAAACAAAGAGTGGTAAAGAAACTGGATTTTACTGTTATTGTTATGTACCCAAAAAGGGCTCCTCCTGCATCCTTGTGCTTACTGCATTGGCATAACAGCCCAAAAGGTAATTATGTGGTAGTTTTGATAGTCTGTTTTCACTATTGCATTCTTCCTGTTTAGTCAAGCAAGGAGAAAGTTGTCATCCAACTACTGCTTAAAGCTGATTTTTTCTTTTCTCTACTCTTTGACGCCCAACCTGACCCCAAAAAAAAAAAAAAAAAAAAAAAAAAAAAAGCCAATTTTCTGGACTAAACTGAGAGTTTTTGAGTAGTCTTTTGTTTTTCTCTGTTGTGTTCTGATTTGAGTAGATCGGGTCTGTTTCACCTGATTTCAGGATCCTGGGAAGCCAGAATCAGAGTGAAATGTTCAAAGAATCACTCATATGAGCACTTCCACAGGAACTAGGAACTGTAATTCTATTTGATCCTTAGTAACAACATTTTAATAGTCATTTGTTAGTTTGTCACAGAGTACACTCATGAAGCTATAAGAAAAGTATTTTCATTTTTTTTTTCCTCAAAAGGAATTAATTTTCTCTTCTGTCCTTTATGTAAAAGGACACAGGAGGTTAATACTATTCCATTGGGTAGGACAGTTAAGTAAAGAAAGAAAGACTGTTATCTCTCCTGATGAATATTCAATTTTGCAAGTTTCAATAGAGTAAGTCAGAGTACCTCACTGCAGAACAGTTTGTGACTGGATAGGTGTGAAGAAAAATAGTGTTTAAGATGCAGAACAGGTGCTGCTTATTGGATGTCTGCTCTAATAAATGGGAGTGTGCCTTAGCACTTGCCTTGAAGGAAATGAAAGGTACTATAATGATCCTAGATGATATATGGAAAATCTGTTCCAAAGAATTTTTATTTCCCTATTAAAATTCAACTTGTGTCTGGTGAGCTAAATGCTTCTATTGACTCAGTCTGTCATATTTAAGCTGCATAACGGAAAACTGATTTTTACTGTAGTTGTTTTTCAGCTGTGTCAGCATTCTCCTTAAATATCTTACATGAATTTGTGGGAGCACGTTCATAACAGTTGTTCAAAAGCTAAAATTTTTCAAACAAAGCCTCCCTCCTTTTTCACTTTGATTTTTATTGATGCTGCTGGTTTGTTTTTAGTATGGCAATGGTTCTAATAAGAATAGTTTCTCAAATCAACTTAGGTACTTAAGCATTTAAAATATGACTAAGAGACTCTCACCTAAAGTTGCTGAAGTTTCCTGAAGTTGTATTAATAGTAAAAGTATTTATTTATTACTTTGGGTTTATAAGCTTCTGAAAAAAAATTTATTCCCACAACAGAAATCTCTCAGTAGCAATGAGGTGTTTTTCTATATGTGACTGTAGGTTCGTTTCACAGTGCTTGAATGATTTCCCCCTTCTTGCTTGCATGTACAAATGTATGTACATATGTATATTTACATATGTATGTATAAATATATATGAGAATGTGTGTGTGTACATGTAGTCACACATAAGTTCTCTAAAAGTATGCAACATGAGACCTTGACTTTAGTGTGGAAGCTTTTAGTTTAGTGAACCCAGACGACAAAAATCACATTTTCAAGTTAGCCAATTATGTTATAAGTAAAGTGCATAACATTGAATTCTGACAGGTTTGCAAAACAGATTTGTTGAAGGTATGAGTGACAAAAAGAAAAACATGACTATTTTTCAACAGCACAGATATGAGAATAGGACATAACTGAGAACTACTCAGCTAATACATGGAGATTAATCTCCTGAAAGATAATCACTTCTCATCACAACCCAGGAAGATGCTGTTGAAGTGTAGGCAGTTAGGTACCTCTAGGGATGACTTAGCAATGGTGTTTCATAGCTTTATACAAATGTCTCAATTCACTGAAGTCTAGATTAGCCATTTGTTTCTTATTCTTGGTAATTAATACTTGAAATTAATTAGCTTTGAGATCACTGCAGAAATTGCAGCTAGCTTGCTGGCAGTAAGTATGCTCCCAGTTTGTTACGTTAGATAGCTTTGCTTTTTTATCCAGTCAAATTGCATTAAATCTGGTCTAAATAATAAAGGGTCAGCTGTTTGTTTTTTTGGGTTTTTTTTTTGTTTTGTTTTGTTTTTCCTTCTGCTCACTGATATAACCTTACTGATATTAGTCCAATTGAAGAGATGTAAGCAGGTGTAATACTAATTTGTCAGTGTCATATTTAATGGCAAGGTCACGATCCTAGTAAGTTTAGAAAACTTAAAAAATAAACTACAACTATATTTATGTTTCACTGCTTCTTCAAAGCAAGCTTGCTCAGAGAATTTAGGTAATTACAAGAAATAATAACACATGAGACAAAATAAAGATATGAGCAGCTTATTGGGTTTGGTATTGTTTTTTTTTAACAATGAGTGATTAACAAGTGATTAGGGTGCTGTACATTGAGGATCAATGTCAGCAATATAGCAGACACAGCAATAGCTGAACACTTATAAAATGCTAAAAAATCACCAAAAATTCATGAACTATTTTTCTTGACACGTCCTCCAAATTCTTAATGACGTTGACACATTCAAAGAGCTGTAACTAGACCAGAGCCCATCTCTCACAGGACACTATAGGATACCCTACTCCCACACACCTGTATTGGAGATGTTGATGCTCCACTCTACTGTACCCATGCAGCCCACTTCGTTCAACTTACTAGTTGAATATTCACCACACAGGTGATGAGGGTGCCCAGAAGGCCAAGTGCCACCTCAGGCCCCAAAGGTGTGGATCCCCACGTACTATGCCTCATACTGTTAAACTAAGAGCTGCTCTTTCCAGCCTGGCAAAGGCCATTATACCCCAGGGAGACTTTGGCAGCATCATACCATTTCTCTCTTCTCACTTTTTCAAATTATAATGATTCTTACACACCTCGCTTAAGGATGACTCATCTTTTTGTTTGACATTCTTACCCAAAATTTTACTGATCATTCACAGATGATTGTTTATTCCAACAGATATTAATCATTGGTGCCATCAGTGTTGCTTTTAGTTTGTTGGGAGGTTTGGGGTTTTTTTGGTTGGTTACTTTTGTGGGGTTTTTTTTGTTTTGTTTTGGGTTTTTTTTGTGGTTTTTTTGTGGGTTTTTTGTTTGTTTGTTGGAGTTTTTTTTTGGTTTTTGGTTGGGTTTTGAGTTTTTTTTGGTTGGGTTTCGAGTTTTTTTTGGTTGGTTGGGCTTTTTTTAGAAGTATCCTCTCAAACATCTTTGAATATTCCACTCATATACACTGTTTACATGCACATTCCTATCTTATCATATATTGTTACCCAGGGTGTTTTACCAAGGGAAAATTACTAGTGTTTCTCCACAAAGATATAGTGCTCTAGTTTATATGCTAGCATGTTGCTACAAGAGGAGCTTGAACTCAAGGCTGCTCAGAGATCCCATCTGTCTTAGTGAAATATTGAAGTTTAGTGACAAAGGACCCTCCAGATCTCTGCAGACAGTTTAAATGACAGAATGACACCATATATCCTATATTCAAGCTGTTCATGGATGTGTGGGCTCTTTTTGTGTAGTTAACCACTTTCAAATTCTATTCTTCCAGGCCCTCTAAATAACAACAATTGCCTGTGGCTTGCATCAACACAGCAAGAGGTGTATTTTAGTACACAGTTTTTTCCACAAGTTGATATTGAATATGCACAACTAATTTTTGAGGTCATCTTCCAGATGTGTTAGGAGCAGAGAAAATAACACATAGAAGCAGTTATGTCTTCAGATGCTGAAAGGCTAGGTGCTTGGGGATTTGCTTTCTGCAGTTTCATTCATGCAAGTGGGGTGTTTTTACTTTTTTTTTTTCTCAGTACTGGAGGTACACATATTTGATTTCTTCCCTGTGTTTTATGGCACCTATGATTATAAGCCTATGTAGCCTCAATTTCAGCTACATTCTATTTTATTCAAAATATCCAAATTAATTTTGCCAGAGTAATGTGAAGTAAATGTAATGAAGAGGCTTCGGTTATTCCCAGAGAATGGTTTGTGGAAAATTTGGAAGCGTAGCAAAGCAAACCAGCAGTATACTTGTGCATCTTTGTTGTCTTGAGACAATATCATTTTGTGTGCTGTGGCCAGCAGGTAGTGCAGGTGTGCATGCATGTAAGGTGTCTAGGAGAGTGTCCTGTGGTTACTTTCTGAGTTCTAATTTTTGTGGCTAGCAGAACAATAGCTGGCATGCACACTAAACTCCAAGAAAGGCCTAAGTCTTTGAAGGATATATCTTATTCCAGTTGTCTACAGACTTCCTAAAACTTAGCCAGACTGGTATTATATGACACGGTTTGAGCTGAACTCATGCCTCAAGTATGTTGAAAGAAGAAATATTTTATTCCTACTGTATCTAATGACTCTTTCTTTCTTTACAGTAAGTCAATTTTGCCAATCTGTTGTTGACTCTTTGGGTTTTGGTGGTTTGGTTTTGGTGTTTGTTTTTTTTTGTTTGTTTGCTTGTTAGTTTTCATTTATTTGGGGGGCTTTTTTTTAGGGCTTTTTGGGGAGCTTTGGGGTTTTCTTGTTTGTTTGGTTGGGTTTTTTGTGTAGCTTTGGATTTAGTTTGGATTTTTTTTGTTTGTCTTGTAAGTATATTTTTTTTTTTCTAGTGTGGTGTGTTTTGTGGTTTTTGGAAGGTTCTTCGTTCACTTTTTTGGAATTGAATGTTATGGGGGTTTTGGTTCGGGTTTTGAGCTTTTGTTGTTGGTTTTGTTATGTGTCTTTTGTATCTGTGTGCGTGACTTAACTTATCTAATACATTTGAAAGGGTCCCATGAAGGCCAGTGGAAAGAGGAGGAGGGGTCATGGGACTGAACTTCAGGCAAATAGATTTAAAGCTGTAAGAGGTATCAACATTACAATGTGTTCTCTGAGAAAAAATCCAGGTTTGATAGTCCATACAGAACCCTCAGCAATAAAGTCTCAGTCCTCAACTGTCCATCTTCTGATGTAGGACAACAGCTTCTGAACTATAAACATTTTATATTACCAACCACTAGAAAACAAGGATATAAATAAAGGAATAATAACCCATCATGGAGTGTGGCCCTCAACATCCCTTTGCACTAATGTACTTTCAGGCTCTTGATTTCATCCTACAGAACTGTGCTTTTGCACAATAGTTGCTATAACGTGCCTCTGGGCTTTATCGTTATAAATAATTACAACCACAATAACAAAAATGAGAAACAGCAGCTTTCATTTATTTTACTTTAGAAAGGAATCTGCCTTTCAGGCAATTTTCATTGTTATATATCACTTGAAAATCTTTTGCCTCGTTTTACTCCATCCTCATATTTTCTTATTTCAAATTCATGTTCAAATACTTTCTGTATCTATGTTAATATTTCATTCTTGTAAACTGATTTTAGTGAACAAAGAACAAGAATAATTTGAGAAAATGGGAGAATGTGACATTTCAAAGACAGATATTTAATCAATAATTAAGCTGCATAACAAAGTGGGCTGATTTCTTTCTTTTTGGTGTGGTCTCATCAACTTATTACGCAGTTTATCATTGTGTATGTAAAAGTTTAAGAAAATTTGCATTCTAATGCTGTTATGCACTCACTGAGGGATCAAAAGTGATACGATTGGTCATGGTCACTGAGTTTAGTCATGAAAGGGAATGACATAGAAAGTGAAAGTGGTAGTAGGCTGCCTACACAGAATGTAAAGATTTAGCCTGAGCATGCAGGGATAGGTCTAGAAAAGCCAAAGCTTAGCTGAACCAGGAACTAAGGAGTAAGTGAAAGATATCAAGAGCTTCTGTAGCTAGCTCAGCCGCAAAAGGGGGTGTAGGGAAAACGAGGTACAGCTGTTTAGTGGGGCATGACCCCAGTGGGAATGACCCCAGGTCTTTTGGGCCCCTCTCACTTATAGCAGGTGACCAGAAGCTATTTCTGTATAGTGGAGGAAGATAGGGGAAACATTCTGTGATGATCACTGTAAGTGGTGATCATCAGAAATGAAAGTCAGGCCCTTAACCATTGCTAATGGTAACGATGGCTATCTGTCACCAAGTAAGTTCCCCTGTGGTTCAAACACTCCTGGTGGCCTCAGTCTCAGACCTGTTCCAGTCTTATGTTCTCACCTGCTTTGTACCACTGTTTCTAATCCAAAATTATATTAAGGGAAAAAACATTTCCCTCTTGATTCTTGAGGTACAATTATGATAATATCTGTTCATTCTCATCAAATTCTTGTAAATATAAAGCTGTAGAATTTGGTGGGAGAAGAGACATAAAACTCTGTGGATAACAAGAGAATTCAGAACCTCTTCTGTATTCATTAATCAAACTCAGTTTGTAATTAGGCAACTCTGTCCTTGTCTTCCGAAATAAGAAATGTTCTGTTGTCTAGTAAGGAA
>VZRH01002296.1:1643144-1679106 GCA_013397555.1 Urocynchramus pylzowi | reverse complement strand
AAAAAAAAAAAAAAAAAAAGCACTGAGGCAGCATAGTTTTGAGGCATATTAAGGCAGCACTGGTAGGTGTATAACAGATATGTGCTCTTCTTAGTCCTTTCCAAACCCAATAGAATTGTATTAGGACAGTCAATGTCACTTATGGAATCTTTTATGAGAAGGGGAACAGACTCCTCCAGTTCTGCTCAAAGGATGCTCTGAGTTTTTCCAACTCCATTAAAAAATTCAAAGGCTGTGGAGTGAGTGACACCAAATATTCTTAGGTTAGCTTTATTTTTGTGACTTTCTCGCTTTGCAGCCCTTCTCTGTGCCACCCTGGAGTGTTGACCATGCCTATTCTGACCTGGAGGAATTATGGAAAGGTACACTTGTTTTAAGAAAGGTGGTCAATTGTCACTGTTGCACAGATTGATCTAAGCAAGTGTATATTCCCTTCTCATTATGCACACAAGGAACTCCAGTCTCTGGCAACCTTATGGTATTCCAATTTTTGTACAGTTTACAGAGAATTTTTTTTAAAAATATGTTGTTGAAGATCTGCATTTTAATTATGCCTCATATGCCCTGATTTTTAGTTATGAAGTTTCTTGGCATATCTTTTTACATAATTGGTCACATTTCTGAAACTCAGAATATCCTGAACACTGCTGTGCTCCTGGAATTTAGGACAAGCATAGCTGTGTGTACAGAGTTCTAATATCTGCTTTACTGAATCAGTAAGTGGCTTGTTAATGTTACTTCAAAGCAGCAGGTTCTTTGTGCTTGACAAGTAAGTGATTTATTCTCTCAAACCTGCTTTATTAAACACAGTTTAACATAAAAACAAAATCTTAGACCCTCTCCTCAAAGAATATAATGTTTTATGCATCATGGTAGGAATAAATGAAATTTTCTTAGAACTAGAAAAAGTTCATATAGTTCCAGTGAGGGTAATCAGTAAAATCAGTCTTAAATGAGAAAAAAAAAAATATTTGATGATACATTAGAAGGTGTAAGGTTCACTAATTTCCAAGATGGTAGTTCATTGTATTCACCTTAATGTTTTGTCTCTTGCACTCCTTTTGGGGAGTTTTAGGGAGGTATGCCTAAATCCAAAATTTGGACAAAAACTCTTCTAATGCAGATGGAACTATATTTTTAATTATTCACTTTTGCCAAGTGATCTATAAAAGATCAGATCAAGTCATAAGTTTCATGACAAGTGGGAAAATAAATTGCTCAAGATAGGATGCAAATTAGGGACAAGGTTCAGCTGACTACCAGAATGTGCAATTATATTTTGATATGTCACAGAGTAAGACAGTCTCACTTGATTTAAATTTGTAAACTAAAAATAGTTGACTGGAAAAATGGTAGGGAAAGGGTGTATAAAAATGGTAATTCTTGAGTAATGTAAATATTACCTTAAAAAGTAAATCCAGAGTAAGTTAAAAAATAAGTTTCTTGAATGTAATTTTATCTTACAATAGTGTAGAGGAGAATTTGTGATTATATATGTTTTATGGATGATCTGGAATATCCATAAATGCAACACTGGTGATCTGAGGGAGAAAGATGCTAACACATGACCAGCTGAAAAATCCAAAATATCCTCCATAATGTGCTGATAATGAAAAAATAAAAATCAATAATTATGACCAAAAAAAAATCCCACCAAAAATCAGTGAGACTACTTTAAAAACAATTCCAGGATCAGAGGATTTTAAGACTTGAGTACAGGGTGTAAGGAAAGCATATGATTAGGAGAGTGTGTCTGCAATACTTCAAGGGCTGTGCAACATGATTGGCACTGAAAATAGACTCTTCTAGAGTAGCTCACCCTTATAGCTCTTCAGAACCTGATTTTGATCTATCATTCTTTGGCTATACATTTATATGTATACCTACTTACTGAACATTTGGTGGTGTGCAGAGATGTTTACATGCATGATCTGTGTCTGCATGCATTCAAATTGCCTATCACAATGTTGGTTGATGAATGCAAATTCAGATTTTTTTCAAAGCTACTGATACACAGTAACTCAGCATCTGTGGATGCCAGAGTAATGCTGAGTATGCTAAGTAATATGGAATTAAGTGTTTAATGTGAGAGAATAATAGCCAAGTGATCAGAGTGGTCAGAGAGCAGTTACACTGTGCTGCTTGGTATCACTTTTTTCAGCTAAAATTAAGCTTGCCCTTAAGCACTTGATAGTATCTTTAGTTTAAAGTTTTGTTGTGTTAAGCTGGCACAATGTTTGATAGAAAAGCAGTGTATTTTTTTTCCCTCAAACAGTATAGACACTAAAACATTGAACATAAAAAGAGAGGATTTCTTACAAAAAGCAGGGTGGTGACGTGCAGAGCTACTCCTGAGTCTTGACAACACCATAGCAATAGCCTTTAGGCCCCTCTGCACAGCAGCACTGCTCTGCTTGTTTGTATCTCAGCTCAGAACAGTCTGTACAGTTTGGATGCAAAGGACCAAACTGTATGATCTTATTTCAGGTTTACAAGAAACAAGATAGGAAGTAGAGACATAGAAACAGAAGGCTGGTTTGCCAAACAAGGCAAAAAGATTGTAAAATTTTTAAATAGGACAGGTTGTAGGATAAACTCCTCCACTTGTCACTGGCTTCTAGGTAGGGGAAGACACTTTAAATATCACCTTCTGTTTTCTATCAGATTTCGGGTGGGTTTTACCCAGTTAGAATTTTTTTTTTTAAATTCATCCATCCAGACTATAATATTGTAACTGGGATATAAGGATAAAGCAGGAGACAGTGTTGAAAGCAATGATTAAAATCAAGGTAAATTTCTTCCACTAGTTTTACCTCATTAATAAAATAATTTGTTTTATAAAACAGGCAAAGAAGTTTCTCAAGAATCGTTTACACTTGGAAAGTATTGACTCTTCCCAAGCATTTTGTTCTTCATGTGCCCAGAATTATATCTCAGGAGGACTTCCTCCTTGATTTTTCCCAGGAAAAAAAATTAGTCTCATTGGTCTATAGTTTTCTGAATTTGACACACTGATCTTTTTGAATATGACTGCAATATTTTCCTTTCTCCAGTTCTCAGATTTCTGTGACCTGTCAAAGGTGGCTGACATTGGCCATCCAAGGACATCAGCCACCTCTTTTGGTACCCTTGGATGCAGCTCATCCGATCACCTGGATTTTCATGGGTTGAGTTGACTGGAGTAAACATCATCTTTATCCTCATGCAATATTTTCTGTTCTTCTTTCTGAATCCTTTCACTGAGCACAGGTGTGTGGGAGAAATTCTCAGCAAAGACTGAGACAAAGGTGGCATTGAACACCTCATCCTTACACAGCTGCCATCCCTAAATCTCCAATCCCTTCCAACACTGTACTTGCATACTACTGCAGTGCTAGAAGCAATTCTTGTTGCCCTTGTCATCCCTAAGAGGTTTCCAAGAGAAGTGCAGGTCTCCTAACAGCATCCCTGCATGGCTGAATAATGCTTCTATATTTCTCTTTAGCAGCCTCTCCTCAACCTTCTTGTACTTTAAAATGCCTCCTCCCACATGATCCTGTATACCTGTTCCCTGAATAAGCTGAAAGCTGCTCACCTTAAGTACAGACTATAGACTGCTTATCTCCTTCATTCTCCTCAGGGTCTTGAACTCCCCTAATTCATGGTTATTCCAGTCAAATTACATTACTTTAACATTACTCCAAGACATTGAGTAACATGTCCTCAAGTGGTTCTTCCTTGTTTCTGAGCAGCTGATCCAGCTGTACTTAACCCTTGGTTGGTTTCAGTATTTGCATCAAGAAGTTACTCCTGACAAAAATCCTGTCATCCTACTAGAAAATGCCAAAGTATTCCCCTATGAGAATTGGGTTCTGTCATCCAGAATTCCTTATTTCAAAATAGCTTCATTCATATCCTCACCCTGATCAGGGGAACTGTTACAAACTCCTACCAGTGGGTCTCCTTTACTGGCCTCTCCCTTGATCCTGAATTGTGAACTTGCAAACAAGTTGTTGTCTGTCTCACAAAAGGGCTTGCATACTTCTGAGCTATTCCTTCACCTCTCCCTTACCCTCTTTGTTGTCTTCTTCATATGTCTTCCCTGAAGAATGTGTCTCCACACATGCTTGCAGTGACCTATTTGTATGAGTTGTCCCACTACAGCTGAAGCAATATTGATTACAGCTGAGTAATCAAAATGATGTAAAATATGTAGGTATGTAGACATTTGCACAGTTGCAATCTTTGCTCTTTGTTTCCCTGGATGGGTGCAGTTCTGTCCATATAACATGCTTAAGATGGACCTACTTTCCCCCTGCTTTATTACTCTGGAGTTCTCTCCTGCACCTGCCACCTACCCACTACTTCTTTGCTTGACTTTGGGTGGTAATTTCCTTCCACAATCAGTTCTACTCACCAGGTTGACCACTCTGCTGGAAAAGCTGCTCTCAACAGCTTTGTCTTCAGGTGTCCAATGGAAGGCCCTGTGGTCTAAATCCAGAATTACTATTGAAAACGTCAGCTACACAAGCCTCTAATCAATTTCCTAAAATAACTGGGGCCATACACTATAGTTTGCAAATTTTTGTGATGAACCAGCTATTGAATACAAGCTATGGCAACATCATCATCTAATCCAAAAGGGACAATTAGGAGAATGGATTTCTCCTGTATAGATTATATGCTGATTTATTGTAGTTGAGGATTTGGTCAACAAACCTCCATGCCGCCCCTGTTAGATTAAAAATATACGTTTTTATAATCTCCAAATAGCATCTCTGTAAACATTCTTGGTTTCAATAGGCACTGGAAAGTATTATAATTTCTCAGGACAGGTTTTAAATCACACTGTACTTTTTCTTTGAACTAAATTGCTGCTGTTCTTGGGTCACTGTATTTCTTTCTTGTGGATTGGGAAGGTGGAGCAAGGGGAGGCTTGAGCTACTGCTGTCATGTATGTTCAACCTTTACTGTGTTAATACAACACTGACTGCTCCTTTCTCTCCCCAGGAAAAACTTTTTTAATGCTTTAAGTACTATTGAGAACAAGAGGGTAAATGTTCTGTAATGACTTTTAGGTCAACAAGAAAAAATAGAAGTTTCTGGGAAAGTTTGAAGAGGAAAAAATGAACAAAAACCTGTCAAAGGAAGATTGCTTTCCTTTGCCTCTTGAGCAAAGGTATTCTGGGGGAAATTTAGTGTAATTGAGATAAAAATGTTGTACATCAATAAACAGTGAAATAATACACACCTATATGTCACAATTACAATAAAATCATGCATTTGGGAAGATCCTTTGCAGCTCTGAAATCAGTGCAATTCAGTCTTAAGAGATTTATTTTTCAAGAAGAAAGATTTGTAGCATTTTAAATTTTTAACATTCCTACCAAGTCTATATTAGAATCTGGATCTAATAATCTGGATTCTAGTCTACACTAGAATCTGGATATCCAGTAGGGAATGGAATTTATAGCAAAAATTTAAAATATTAAGAAGGCTGGCTCAGTTTTCCTGCTTGTAATTTGAGTATACCAGGACAAACTCTATTAAGATTTGTCCCTATGCAGATCAATTTCAGTTGCATGGGTAAACTGAAACAGAATTTCAGTAGTTATTTTTCTTTACATATATTCTGCTGCAGTGATGTGATGGCAAGTTTTTTTTTTTTTTCTCTGACTAAAAGATAATTCAGTTTTCTCAGGAGTAGGGCATGAAAAATTGTATAACGCGTCACATCTTATATTAACAGATTTTTCTTATTAAAAAAACTTTAGTAAGAGTTTGAACTATTCAAAAATAAGTGACAGCCAGATTCAAGGATTGCAAATAAACATCTCTAGCCATATTTGATTCCTTTCCTTTCTACAGCTCTAGTGTGAAAACAAAGGTTAGAAGCTGTAAGAACCTGCAATGACTGCTTTCTGGTGCTCTGAGGCAGAGATCTCTCATTGAGGCATGATATCTGATCCTAGCTTTTTCTACAGAAAATCAATACTCTCACAAAGGTGGTAATACATCTTTGGAGTTGGAGTATGTCTCCTCCATGCCAGAAAGTACACTGTAAATTCCTCATGTTCAGAGAGTTAAGAGGTTCTCCTGTCTAATCCAGTGTAGAATGCACCACAGTCCAGAGCCCTGCTTCATGCTTTGCAAACAAACCTTTTATCAAGCTATATGAAAATAAATGAACTAGCTCTGAATTGAGTAACACAGCAGTCACATGTAGGATAACTATCCTTATATATGATACAACGATATCCTATCATTATCATCTCTGCACTGTGCTGGTTTTGTTTTTTTTGTTTTACAGTAGCAATAGCCTTCCAGATAGAAGGTAACCTTCTTGTTTTCATGTGGAGAAAAATACCAGAATTTATCTCTCTACAGTATGGCAGATTTGGCACTTAATGATGTTACTGATGTTAGTACAAGAAACTTCAAACAGAGAGGTTTGAGGGATCTCGTTGGGAAAAAAAAAAAAACAAAAACCCTTTTTGATTTCATCCACAGGTAAACTTCTGTAGTAGTTTTCTTTTTGCACCATGTTTAGGAAAAGCAAATTAGAAAAAGAATAAAGTTATATTTGTCTCCCTTTATTCATTAATTGTATCCTTTTATTAATTCACTTTTATCACTTAAATAACGGCATTTCTGTCTTTCTAGCCTTTCAGCAGCGGAGTTAATTAAGCCTAATCAAAATTTCCAGTTTCTCACTTTTCAGTACCCAGAATGCACTTTTCTTAAAGCTAATGCAATTTTGTATAAATGCTATCTTTTATTAATTTCCTTTTTTCTAAAGGTTAAACAATATATACTTCCCAGGTTTGTAACTCATGCTACTGTATGGAGTGTAAGGAGTATATTGTTCTGCAAGCCAGAGCTTTAAGAGTTCTGGAGTTTGAAGAAGTTGAAATACCACTGCTGTCAAACAGTACATGATCTTTATGTACATGATTAACACCACTTTTTTTTGAGTAATTCTTAAAAGAATATAGTTGGAAATAAAGCTGATGTATCTTTACATAATAATCTTATTTCCTGCCATGTTATATGTTTTCAAAAAACATGAGAATGTTTTTTGAAAAACTGCTTCATGAGTTAGACTAAAATAATACTAACTTGTACTCAGTGTAATATTTTCTATGCATGATAGCTTCATGAGTATCAATCAAGGTTTTAAATAAAATTTAAAAAAATTAGAAAAAGCTTTGTTGGTCTCAAATCATTGCAGATTAACCTGCACGGATCCTAATGACTCCAAACTGAAGTCCTATGAAGACACAGTTGCTTTCTCTAATTGAATGTGAAGATGAAGAATCACTTTTGTTTTTAGATGTCTTTCGGGGGAAAATAGTGTTGTGTCTTTTCATTAGTATCAGAAGACACAGCAGAAGTTCTTATTACATCACTGATGATAAATATTTTAGGTGTCATATTTGATAAAACAGACATATCCATACACTTCAAATGTCACAAACGTCATCTGACCTCACATATTACTTAATACTTCAACTATTTTTTACTATCTTCTGTTTGTACTTGTGTTTAGAAGTATAAAGTTTGAAATATCAGAAACTCTTAGAAAATTGTTTGCAAATGCTTTTGGTTTGTTTTGCCATCCATTTTTGTCTTAATGAATCTCCACAATCAGGAGTGCACAAGGTAAACACCTGTCACTGAGTTAAATAAATGACTGTCTCTAGAACCTGTGTTTGTTCACATGTCCAATAAGTCCTGTAACAGTCTGTTCTAGTGCTTGTAACCTACACAATTCTGTGAGTTCAGCCACGTGTTTCTTGAGGCACAGTGTTTTGGAGTTTAATTGGTAAATTTATTGCAATCTGGATTAAAAAAATCTAACTTTTTCTCCCCCATTTTCTGATTTTTTCCTGTTGAAAGTTTTCCTAGTAGAAGACGTGCAGTGGTAGATTTCCAAAGAGTAATTGTAGTCAGGCATAAATTATTTTTCATCACTCTCTTGGAGAAACACCATCAAAAGCATTGACTATCAGAAAAAAACTTCTGAAGCAAAGTTTTTTGCTTTCTTAGCTAACTAAATATTGGTGTTGAGAGCTGAGGTTTCTGTTAATTTTGTTTCAATGTGTGTTTGGTTGAGAATTTTTTAGAGAGAGAAGGGGACTTTCAACACAATATTCTGTTTTCAGTAGTGGTTAGAACATTTTTTTTGATAATAGAGTGGGAGAAATAGAGATATGCTATTATTATGTTATTCTCACATCCTTCATAAAAATAATGATACCATAAATATTGTGGGGTTTATTTTATTATTTATGTGATCCAAATTCATGAGTGCATCCCAAAAAGTGATCTCTGACAAAAAGTTATGTTTGATTCAATGTGAGAAAACACATTTCCATATATCTTGAATCCAATGCATCATAATTTCTTATGATGACTCATAGATGATTTATTAAGCAAAACTCTATATCACTGTCAAACTTCTCAGTTCTCTTCTCTAGGTGGAAGAATCCTACTTTATTTATTGTGTAATTTTTATCACTCTAATCAGTATATCTTCTAGTATTTATATTCTTATCTATTTAGAGGGAAAAGGTCAGAACTGTGAAAAATCTTAATGATGCACCTGCGTCTTTATTTAAGCAGAAGAATTTATTCTGTTTGACAACCCTTCCTTAATTCTAAACCTTCATTCTGATTTGTTTTTTTTTTCTTTTTTTTGGTTGTTTCTGTTGTTGTTGTTGTTGTTTTCTTTTGAGTGACACTGAACAGTAAACTTCTGGAATCCAATCACTGTGTAAGGAAAGACAAGATGTATTTTTTCTAAGTGTTGCTAAATTTATTTTATCTGCAGTCACTCAGTGCAGAAGACAATATTCTGTAAATGTCAGGTGTGACCCCAGTCCATGACAAGCCAAATTCTCACCCTTAATTGTTTCTGAATGCTAATTTTGATTAGCTGAATTTTCTTTGTAATGGAAAAGTGATTTAACTTTTATAGTAATATTTAATAATATTTGTAGCCAATACATTATAGCACCTTATAGACACTACAGTGCAAAAACCTTGTTCTCCAGCCAGCACGTTTTCATCATATCCCCTCTATTAATTCTATGCCCTCCTAAATGAGCATGTCACACTATATGTATCATTAATTAGCCATCATCATTTCACTGATGATGCATAAACATAATCAGAATATTCATCAGGGGATCCAAACTGATTTGAAACAGATTTAACTTACTGAGCAAAAGATGATTCCTTCTCTCTTGCATATATAAAGCAATGTACTTCAGAGGGACCTGGAGCATTTGTACATTTTCCTTACAACTCTACATGAGGCACAAATTAGAGTAAGTAGAAATGTACATCCTGTTATTGTAGGGCTGTACCATATGGTTGGTTCTTTATCACACAGATCAGTATTTCTACCCTTTCTGGAATTCAGGATATATTTTTTTTCCTCAGCATAACACCAGAATATTCTAAATTCAAGGCATACTTCTTGCTCTACCACTTTTAATATTCAAAGATGAAGTTATGTTTGAGTGAGTCTTCCATAATTTTATGCTCCTAAAGATAAGGGTGGAAACATGATGCCTGTCAGATGTTCAGAGGTCACACTGAAAAAGAATATAAAATCACCTGTTGTTCCAGGGCTCTCTTCTAGTCCAGTGCAAGATGGAGAAAAGCTAAGTAGGTGCCAAGCTGATTCCAGGTACTGTCAGCAAGAAGAGGTGAAGATTTAAAAAAATGCTCTGACTTTTGTTCAAGCAGCTCAAGCAAGATAGGAAACTAGGGAGAAGCTGAAGCAGGTTCAATAATTATCCAGTTGTCTGACTCTGTGGTCACCTTACACTGCCAGACTAAACAGTAGATGCTAATTTATGTATTTTGTTCTGTCTTACTAAACCTTAGAATAAATACAGGACCTCCTACTGAAGGTCTTTATTGTCCAATATCCTGGATTGGAATCATTGGATAATGACAAAGACTTCTCTGGAATTACTCCAAAAGCAAGAGCTGTGCATACACACACACATACAAACACACTCAGCCAAGTTGTCCATCCGTAACTTTTTTTATCCTTCTTCCACTTTTGCTTGTGAATTTTTTCACCTCTTCCCTTTTAATCATGCCTAAATAATGAACCATTACAGCATGTGCAGCAGTTTGTGGATCTTTTCAGACTAATGTCTTACTCTGATCACTTCTACTTGTCTTATCAAATATATATTCAACTAACTTTGAACAAACTACTAACACCAAACCACTAACACCACACCATTGCCACAGTTAAAATCAGCTTCATTTTCTGGAATCATGTAACATAGTTACTATGTAAGAAGAAAATATCAGGAAGATGATTTTCCCCAACTAGACTTACTACAAGTTATAAAACCTGCAAGTACCTTTGGAAGAAGTAAAAGTGTACACTTTTGTGGGAAATGGTAGAAACCAATATTGCTATTTGGGGTATTCCATAGATGCTGGAAATCCTTGAGAAGTAAGTAGTAAAAAGACATGTTTTTTTTGTTTTTTTTTTTTTTTTTCTTTTGTTCTAATTTTTTCTTTCTTCTCTGGTTGCTGACAGGATTGGGAAAAACTTAAGTGTTTCATTGTTATTTAAGTTGCTCTCTTTGTGACACTACATTTTGATGAATGTGAATTTACCAAAGGAGTAGTAAACATGGTACAAACCTGCTTTTATACTACCTTGGCTTCTTTGTTCCCTCAGTATTATCCTTGAAAGCATAGCTGAAAAGTGTTGGGGTTTTTTTCATTCGTTATTATAACATGAACATAAAAAAGTTGGTCGTTTTCCTGAAAATAGAATAAAAAACATGAAAACTATATCTTGCCTATTTGGTCGTTCCAAAACTGTCTTCTCCTTCAGTGAATGTTGTAGAAGCCTGCTGAAATTTGCTTTAGTAAGCTTACAAAAAAGGAATACTAATAAACATTCTTTAACCATTGCCTAAATCTTTAGAAACATCACCTTAAATAGAATCACATGCCTTATAATTAAAAAGAATCCTTTCTTATAAATTGCAGTACCATACCATAGATAGCTAAAAATTATGCATTAATATCTCCGTATTTTCAAGTCCTTAAAACAGTTTAAAAGTCCTGAAAGGATGTATTTCTATCAATTCTGTACCAATTACATTATACCTATTTGCTGTTCTTTGTTCCCTTTTTTTTTTTTCCCAGAGGCCATTCCACACAAGTACAGAATATGTATTTTACATTTCCTGCCCACCACGCCCCCCAGTTTCTTGGTAAGTGTATCTCAGTCTTTAAACCAGATGTACTTGCTTTAGAAGAAAGAAAGAGCTGTATGAACTGCCTGACTAGAATCCTATGATTTTACTAAGGAATAAACTCTAACACTAGCACTGCTTTCCTTTTCAGTAAAGGCTAGATAATTTGCATATTTATGAACTATTAAGCATCTTCTATACACTCCCCTCAGGAGGCTCAATAAAGACAAGAAATTATTTCTGCCTAGGTCACATTTATTAATTTCAGTCTCTGCATAAGATGTACAATTTACTGCAACGCAGGAGGGAGAAATGAAGCCAGGGTTAAAGGGCAGCATAAATTGTTTGCTTTTGCTAGTTTATATCATCCTCTCTTACCACTCTTAGTGGCTCAGGAAATTTATTTTATCTTCCTGTAATCACCTTCCTGGATGCAGTGGGTAAACAAGAAAATGCAGATAAAAGACAAACAAACATAAGGTCATGCCTTGCATGCTACAACTAGTATAAAATAAACTTGAAAGCTTGATTGAAGTTACTCATTAAAATACTGTTACTGCTGAAAGGGGTGGAGGGGTAGCTCATTCAAGTGCAGTGTGAGAGATCCAGGGTCAGGTGGTGAACTAAACTTTCTCCATAGGCTTGCAGATTCAGGCCTCTGCTTGTGGAAGGAAGAATCTTTGACACATTCATTAGAGCAGACTAGAAAATGTTAACTTAAAGCACATTCAGAGAAAAAAATTTGCAATGTAAAGTTTATTTTAAAAAAAGTTCCGCCCAGTTTGTATTCACAAAAACCAAAGCCTAATCTGTAACTAAGGTAAAAGGATATAAATGGCTCTTTCTGTGATGTTTACTGGGAAATTGTATTCAATGGTTTCCAAGGCCTCTGTAGTAATTCTGTGTTTTGCATAACACAGAGCAGTGAAAGGAGTTTTGACCTTCGATCCCTTTCCCCACAAACACTTTTTTCACATATTATAACTGATGCAAATCCCAATTTAATGGCTGTTTTGGAACCTTGCTCTTTTAAAATAAACAATCAAACAAACAAAGCCAAAAAAAGCTATGTGTGATCCAGACAGTTAAGGAATAAACTCTTTCTTCTTAGATGTTCCTTCTTGAGGAGGATTTGTTCTTGAGTTGCAGTTATGCTGGGATGGATAATTTGATTCACAGCCAGAGAGAACTGGAGGTCTTGTTTCTCTTTTTTTTCCCTGAAATTCTGCATTAATTGTGTTGTTTTTCTCAGTATAGATGCTCTACTGACATTTTAGGATGTGTTAATATTTCTAAACTTCTTGGAAAAAAATAGCAGCCTTGTTGTTAATAAGAAAATTGCCATTCCATAATGGAAATACATGGACTTTTACTAAAGGCTTGTTATTCCACTTAATAGTAAGGTTTTGAACACATTTTAAAAATATGCCCTTTTGAATAGTAATCAGAAATAACTGTTAAGGTTATAGGTACTCTCTTTCTGCTGTGAAAACAGCTGTGTGGTGTCCTGGGTGACAGTAGCCTCACCTCTATTGAATTTCACTCTGAAGACAGGTAAAACCTCGGCTACCTCTGCAGCTGAATCTGTGGCCAGTTACTAAGGCAGTGCCATCTTTGTTATTCAAAATACCATTAAATATTGAAACTAGCATGTGATTTAATCTAGTAAAATTGGAATAGACTATCCAAGAAAGTAAACTGGCAAATGGGCAACCAGTTGAACATGTTATATTTTAATTTGCAGAGACAAAAATGACAAGCAATTTATTTACATAAAACTGTACAAAAGCAAATTAAATTATGTAAATATTTCATAAATAGAGGTGGACTAGCGTTTAATATATTTTGCCATGTTTAGCATAGTTGCGTGCATAGTGACTCATAATAAACAATGATAAATTGTTCTCTGCTTCACTATCAACATCCAAGTTGCAGAACAATAGTCAATGATTATTATTACAAACAGATCGTACCACACTGAATGCAAGTGCTTTAAAATTTAGGAAAAGTTGTCTGAAAGCATACCCCAGGTAGCTGGTGAATGTTGTCTTCTTCCTAGTGCTTATGCTCTTTCAGTCAGTAATACAACTTAACTGATGGGCTTTCGTTTCTATTGCTTTTTCATCTGCTTCTTTTCTAAAGGAAACTATATATTTATCACCAATGAAACAGAAAGAAAAATATTTCATTGTTCATCTTCCCTACAAGTGTTTGGTGATGGCTGGATTTATGGCAAGATCTTTATCCGTATTCATGATTTTTCTGCTTGACAACTTCTAGGGTAGCCTTTCAGCCAATCATTTCAATCCCATTTAAGTTTTTTCCCCCACATAAAAATAATGTTTAACTTTTTTTTCCTGAAACTCAGGCAGCAGGCCAGTCAGAAACCATATTCAAGAAACATAGTGGGTCTGAGATCTGGAATAAGTCTTAGATTTTAGACCAAAGCTATTGAACTTTCTAATACATATAAAGTTATATATTAACGCATCAATCTATAAAGGTGCCCTAATGTAAAATACATGCAAAGCTCATTTGAGTTTCCCATGGAAGGAAAGAAAAAGATGATTTCTATACTGTACAAAGAAAATGTGATGAAGGCTAAAAGCTATTAAAAAAAAAAAATTTAATTTTCCTGGCAACATGGACTGGTGATACCTTGCTAAATAACTATCATATAGACTGATCATACTTTTCCAGGCAGCAGAATTAAAAACAAATTAAAACAACCCCAAACCTCACACCAATAGTAATTAAAAAAATCCTCAAGACCTACTTAAACCACAGTCTTGTGTTAATAATGCTTAAGACTGATCCATTAACTGAGTTTGGCAAAAGGCTTGTTTTTAAATATATTATTTATAATTTCTCAGAAAATAAACACAGGTAAATATACAGGTTCAAAAAAGTTGGGAATAGCCCCTTACCCCTCAGTGTCCAAACCCAACTACCACTTTACCATAATAATAGGTATAAAAGGCACAGTTGCATATTTTGCATTCACCCTAATTATTTTTTATAGCTTTATTTGTTTATTTTTTATACAAAAGCACTCTATTTATGGAGTGGCACCAGATTGAACCTATTTCAAATAAAGAGGAAAAATACAAACACAAAATATATTTGTATGTCATGCCAGGTCAGAAGAGTAATCAGCATATTAATAGTGGCTAGTTCCACAAGAATTACTGTGAATACTTACAGTAGATAGAATTTTAGAAAAATTATTTCACACATTTTAGATCTAAGGAGATGCACACAAGAAAATTATTTCATGACTGTCTTATGTGGTGCAAAAATTGGTGAGTGACTGCTGATCCATTTAATCTGAAGGTCTATTATGACCTGTATTATTAGCCTTGTAGAAAAAGTGTCTAAGAATATATGGAACCCAGCTACCTAATTTATTTTCTTGTGTGTAATATTAAATAAAATCTTATTAAAGGAAGTTCTGTTGAACATTTGTGTTATGCAATTGTGTATTCTGTTGAAACGTGCAAGAAAAATGTTTTTACATTACATAAGCATTTTTAGAAGCATTTTTAAACAGGTACTTACAGATTATACAAAGCAGTAACTGCTATACGCAGTCTCATAACAAAGTACTAGCTTGCATCTCCCCGTATTACTTAAATAATTAAACATAAAAATGTTCAATCGTTAATAATCTTTGATTTTAATATCTTCTTTCTAAAATGTGCCCATTCATCATAACTGCTATACACAAACTAGTGTTACTTGAAGAAAGTAAACTTTAGAGAGAGAATGAAAAGGCCAGTAATGGCACAATCCACTATACGGAGAAGTGAATTCAAAAGATAATGTGATGAGTTGTTTTGATTTACCAACCTCTACCTCAGGCTCTTTAAGGTTATTTCTATGCAATTCTTCAAAGCAAGAAACTACCCAAAGCTACATTATGACTGCAGTTACTAGAGAGCCATCTAGCCATGCCTTCACGCCAGTTCAACAGCCAGGGATCTGAATGCTTTCTCTGTCCTTGAGCTGTCCTTGCTGTGTTGTTTGATTGTCACTTTTGTCTGAGTGTCTGAGCTCAATCTGTGATTATTAATACAGCATCAACTACAAAGCAGTTGGTTGGTGTTCTGCATGTTTTGTTGCTTTTATTGCACAAAACCCTGTTTCGTTTCCTCTTCCTTCCAAGAAACACTCACCACGATAATTGTTACAGCTCTTGCATATGGTAGCTTGGACTCCTTTTAATTCCTCTTGACCTCCTAGGTATCATACCACTGTTTATCAGACCATTTTTTACTAGTGCTAAATGTTCTGAGTCTTGATATCATTTAGTATTGCACTTTTCTTGGTTTTAATGCACTTGGTTTCAAGAAAGCTTTCATTATCATAATCTTTGACGTAACTGAAGCAGTTGATAAGCTGCAACACTGATGACCAGACATAGCAACCATGCCTTGCAATCTGAAAAGAAGCTTTTGTATCTGAGTTGTAATTTTCTCTTGTTACTGCATTATCCCATTGTCCACCTTTTTCCCTCCCATCAAGCATTCCCACTAACATGGCCTTTTCTACTGTTATTTTTCAGTTTTGATCGTAAAAATTCCCTGGAACTAGCATATGCAGCATATCATATGCAGCATGTGCTGCAACGTATCATGTCATTACAAAAAAAGCATCAGTTCCTTTGGGCATTCAACTGAACCACACTGGAAAAAATATTTGTCATCTGGGCTTGTGAACTGTGCTGCTGTGTAGAATGTGACTGAAGCTGTGTTATGAGTACATGTGTTTTTTTGTGAACATTTTCTAAGTCAAGCCCCAATACTTAGCAGTTCCCCTGATCCATTGTGTGATCTTTGGCCTTTTTGTTATTACAATCTTCCCAGCTAAATGTTAGTCTTGCCCAAAATAATGATTTCAACAGTTTATCATTGCTATCCTATGGTATAAGTGTTAGTAATTGTGTTTACATTGAAATAATCATTACAGAGAACGAGAGAGAAAGAGAGAGACACAGCAAGACACGTTTGTTCAATGGATAAAACAGAACCAGAGTCCATGAATCACGGGAAAGTATGCCATGTTTGTGACTGCAGTCTCAGGCTGAATGTATTTCTGTTGCTTCCAGCCTCAGATGAGAGGTGAGAATATTAAAGCTGTGGTCTTCACAAAGTGCCTATTAATGATTATTCCTTTATATTTATCCTATATCTTTATGGTTTCTGAAGGATTGTCCCTGATGGGGATCAGCAATATTCAGATGGTATGTTTTGAATACATTTTCTCTGACCTGTTATCCTCAACAAGCCAGATGACAAACAAACAAAATGAGTGGCTTAATTCATGCTTCTGCAGAGGGGAAACAACAGTGTGTTGTGTTCTTTTTAATCAAGCTTGCTACTATGGGAGGAATTTGCAACCATAGATCTAGGAAAATAAAAATCAGCAAGGGGGAATTAGACATGCAAGTAACAACAATGTTTTCTACATTGTACAGTGTAGTCAGGCAGACAGTATAATTACATGCCTGCTATGGAGGCAGAAGTGGCAGGCAGATCTTTTGTCTCTTTGGTGGCCCCCTCTTTATTGTTTCACATTTTTTCTTAAAATTGTCGTGATTTTAAGACTTTTGCCCCATTTCCTTCTTATATTATGAAAGAACTTTGTTGCTGCTTTTTAGCCTACAGGTAAACTTCTCTTCTAGTTAGAGTATTGACAGGAGATGGCTTGTATTCCCCTGTCTGTGTAAGGGGGATATCCTCTGGGTTGCCTTCTTCATTTTTGCTGAAACTAGCTGCACTGAAGGTCTCATAGGATGAGGTCAACTTTTTGTTGAGGAGGTTTCTGTTGCGGTCACCCATGAGGGAGGCTTCTCCATTGGCCAGCTTTTCCTGACTGCCCCGTTCATCGACAGGCATGAAAGTGGAGAGTTTTGGCTGGCTCTTCTGCTTTCTCTCCGGAGAAGTGCGGACTGGCATCCAGCAGGAGTCTGAGTGGCCATATTCATCACATTCTCGGGTGCACTTCCCTGTCAGGGCTACATCTGGTAGAGGCCGTGAATCTGAAAAGAAAAGAGAGTCGTCTTTACAAATTAATACTACAGCGACTTCCACTGAAACTGAGAATCCTTACATTCACCAAAGGTATTTTTAAAGATCTTGGTAGGAATGTGGCAGTAAGTTCCTCAGTAATAGTTTTTTCACATTGTATGTGCCCAGAGGCAACAAGCAGATCTTGTGCAGTTATTCTCAACCTTAATAATTGAAAAAAACCCAAAATCTATTAATCCTCTTCCTGTGCCTGTAAATCAATTCCAGAAGCATTTGGCAGTACAAACTGAATTAATTTTGATGTCTGAAAGACTCAAAGAAACACTTAATTCCATACTGCCAATTTTCTAGAAATTATTAAAAATACCTTTCCTTGATTTTTTTTGTAGAGAATACTCTGAATTTATGTGGAAGGATCCTGAGACCCTGTACCCTGCAAATACTTACAAACATACCTAATGCCCTGCAAATGAGCAGATCTGTTATTGACAAAGGGACTGAATTTTCATATAATGTAACCCTCTTGTATTTCTGAGGATTGGGCACTTGAGTTGTTTTTCCAGAATATGTTACATGAGTTGTACAATCACCATTGCAGAAGCATACAAAACCTCTCCTATGGGTTATAAACTTTATCAATAGTACAAATAATGCTGTTCTGTGTGTATACCTGCATGGTAGGGCATGGGATGAATCTGAGTGCTGCCTAAAGAGAATAATTTCATTTGTGACATGCTATGCAAGGTGTCCTGCTCTTGTTAACTGTGTCTAAGTTTTCTGTACTTGTAAGAGCTTTCACTGAAAACCAAGGCCTGCAGGATTGACTCCTACCTGTTTGCAATGCAGGTATATTTAATATTTCTATTTTGATACTTGCATACAACTGAATTTAAAAATTACCTCAGCTATTTTAAGGAATGGGAAAGATTCTTAAACCTTACTTTTATTCAGTTATAGTGTACTTCATGGTCTAAAGGAACAACTGAAGCTGCCTACAAAGTAACAACATTATATTCAAACAAAGTTGACAAAGAACATAAATAAAAAAATGAATTTTTCAAGTGTGTTTGATATGACTTTCATATGATATGACTTATTTGATGAAATATTTAGGTTTGTTTCATAAAAAAAAATCAATTATTTTAGAAGGGAGAAGGAACTTCAACATGGAAACATAATCAGGTACTTCGTCTGGGTTGTGGCATCTTTCTACCTTCCCACTACAACACCAAAGTTCTTGTGAACAGTAATTTTTGCCTGTAATAACATGTGTTATACAAACTTATAAAAACTCCTTCAGAGGACTGCTCAGCCTTCATTCTGTTACTTTTGTTTTGCCCATTTTTCTTTGATTTTGGCTGATAGAGTACCTTCTCAAATGATGACAATTCCAGGTGTGATTTATTTATAAATTGATAAAAAAGACCACTGCTGAAGACAAAAAAACCAAACAAACAAAAAACCAAAAACTCACACCCAAAAATCCTTCACTCTTCTGGAATAAACCACTTTAATTTGAAATATTTAAAACATGTGCTTGCAGAGAAAGAATATTTCATTTCAACATCTGTGGATTTAATCCTGATAGAATTGCAAAAGCTCTTGAAAGTCAGATTTATCTTCTTCCTGTCCTGATTTTTTTTTTCAGGCATTTAAACATTAATTTAATAAATAATTTGTTGCAGTATTGTAAAGAGTGTGTACACTATTTGCTACTGACAGGTGTCAACATTTAATAGAATTTGCTGTACATATTCTGAATACTGCATAAAATTTCATATTTCAATGAAATATCACTGACTTTAATGAGGAAACAGCCCTGGTGTCTAGATAACTGAGTAACCCTGTAACTAAGATGTGTAAGGCCTGGAGGAGGGAACTGAGTGATTTTTTTCTTTTTAAATTCTTTTCCCCCAATTTATGTTTAAGGCTTTTTCCCTTAGACACAATTCCCACTATTTTTTTTTCCCCAGTGAAGAATGCAATACTATGAAAACTTATCAGCCTGTCAATTTGCAGATTACTGTGTTCTGCTAACGTACACAGAATATGGGGATGGTTACAGGACAATCCTCTGTTTGTCAGCTAAATCAGTTTTATTCTGGCTCTCCCTAATGATAAGAAGCATAATTAACTGCTCAGCTGCCCTGATATGCTTTGATTTTTAAGCAGAATTTTTCATATTTTTACAACAAGGCAAATTCCCTTAAACTTCTATAAATTATTTGATTTATTTCCAGCACCTTATTTTAAAAAAACCCTAGTCATCAAACATTGTGTTTGCTTTAAATTATTACTCTGACATAATATTAGCAACCGCTGACCAAGGCAGTTTGTCTGGCCTTTATTTAAAACATAAGAAAATATGTATATTGAAAAGATTTGTTGTTGTTGTTGTTTGAGTTTGGGTTTTTTTCCAGATTGAAACAATTAGCATCTCATTATATCTGACGGAGTCTTTTTAGTTCAAAAAAATGTTGAGTCAGCAATACATGGGTTCATAAAAATCCTTCCCTTGCTGGTGGTCTTTGAATCATGCACTTGAAAAGGCACCATTTTGCGTTGTAGTGCTTCTCCTATTCCCTTCTGGACAAATACTGGAATTCCTTATTGTGAAACATGAGGACTTAATGTATAATTCAGCCTTATAATGCTGTTTTAAGGAGCAAAAACCTCCAAGTCAATGTGTTGCTGAGTTGCCCTGTTGGGTTATGTGACAAACTTTATCTTCACACCCACAGAAGAGCACAGAGAGACACTGGAAGAACAATACTAGCCCAAATAATGCCCTGACAGACCTACCCAGGCCCACCACAGGGCAATCAGACTCTCAAAGGTCCTTCTGTCCAGGCCCAGAGGAGCACAGAGGTGTATAGTAGCACACAGGAACTCAAAACAAGGATTCATGAGGAAAAATCATCTTTCTGTGTCATGCTGGGGATTGCTGTCTAGGTATGTAGAGCAAGTTATAGGAAGTAGTGAAAAGGAATTTGGGATATGGCAAAGGACTTAGATGATGTTTAGGGGAGAAATCATCAGGAAGATAAGTGAGGAGTTTAGTAATAGAGGGGAAATAGAGATATAAGGGGATAAAAGGGCCAGTGACATGTAAATAGTTTGCTGGGTAATAAATTTGTCTGGTTATGTTCTGTACCGGATGAACACCATTTATCCTGTCCTCTTACTAAATTCCTTTCTAACTCTTTCTGGGAATGGGCTCTCTATTATGCATGTACAGATATGGGTGTATCCACTACCACTAGTGGTCTTTCATCCTGTCCAGCCAGAGAGGAGGACAGAATGGTGCTCTTTGTGCTCATGGGAGGGCTTTGAGTGTTTGATCTGTGTGGACAACTCGGTAATATCTGGTGTATGTGTGTGCTCTGTGCATGTGCCTACTGGGAATATATCTTCATCTCTGCTACTGTTTGGACTTGGGGGTATTGAACAGCAGCAGCAGCCTCATGTCCCTCAGGCTGTCAAACCCACTGCCATATATTTTTCTCTAAAACACCTTCAATTAAGATTTGACACTTAAAGCCATTCCATTGCTTTCTTGCATCTGTTCTTAGAGTTTGAATCAGTATAGCACTTGAGTACAGATTTAATCTAACATGGTTTGAAACCTGTTGCATTTTAATCTCTCATCTGTTTGAAAGATTGACATACCTAAACTAGTGGGTTAAGGGAAGATGGGGTGCTTTCTATACACTGCACTTGATAACAGTGATTTAACCTCTAATTTGGATAAACTGCCGTGCCACTTTAGCTACACAGTAACTGCATTATTGATAATTCACTGAAACAGATCAACCCTCTTTTTCAGAGCAGGGACTCTATGGTCAGAATTTTCAATTACCTAGCCCATGGAGTTTTGAAAAATCTCTAAATTTGAAAATAAAAATAAATTTACTCATGTCCTCTAGTATAATTTATGTTTAAACATATCTATCTCTAAGCTAAACGCTTTTCTTAAGTGCTTCTCAGGTTAAAAGTTAAATACTCCAGTAGTGACCCCACTGAGAACTGACAAGTCTAATGGAATATGACACAGCAAACAATTTGTCAGCAGAATTGGCAAATCATCAAGGAGCAGCACAACAGATTCCTGCTGCAGTTACATATCTGGAAACCAAGTTAAATTTGTGTTTAAAATGCCCCTTATTAACCAAAAAAAATTACCACAATGTTAGTAGAGAAAGATATGTGATTTTTTTTGTTATACTGAAATCTGTAGATTTGGGATTAGGTTCTAAGAGTCTGTACAGACTAGTCAAATTTAACCTTTTATCTGCACAAAAAATCAACAGAAGATGTCATCAGAAGGTATCCTCTTAGTTATTTACAAGCATATCTTCTCATGGTGTCTCTAGCTCAGACCTTGACACATTAATCCCTAAAATTCAGATATTTAGAAAAATGCTTAGCCATACAGGTAAATGGAGACTACAAAATTTAATACTTTTAAAACAGATTTCACTTGCCAGACTTCATCTTGGAAAAAAAAAAAATTGAAAACATTAATTTAAAGGGCCTTAAAATCTACTTTGTCATTGTAGCTGATAGAAGCTTCCACCACAAATTTTTAAAATTTATCTGATAAAAGTTAGGTATTTTTTAAACTTTGTAACTATTTATCCAATAAATCCTTAATCATTTGCATCTAATTTCCGAGACAGTGATATCCTTTATGTTTTCCATAAAGCTTTGTACAAAATGATGTAAGTGATTGGAGATATTTATATGTATGCTAATGTTTCTGCTCATTGTTGCTGACTGTTCCCTTAGGGCTAGTAGGGTTGCTTCTTATCAAAAAGGAAGGCACCTGCCACTGCAGGCTGGACAGGGGAAAGATCATGTTCTATCTCCACTCTAATGCCAAAGAAACTAACTCAAATATTCCAACCAAGCAGTTTTCCGCTATTTTCTCTCCTCCTATTCCTAATCAAACAAGGTTAATATACTTCATCAAGGACATAAACAGTATTATGAACTCAGTAGTCAACAAGTACACCTGGGGACTGGAACTAGATGATTTTTAAGGTCCCTTCCAACCTCATCCATTCTATGACTCTTCATGATACAAGTTATGTGCTTTTACTTTACATACACATTGCAGAAATGTAGTCAAGAATGCTCACTCCACTCTACACATTTTTAACAACCATTCTTGTACAACATATTTTATAGATTCACAGCTAGTCATGACATGGTTCTAGCACAGACACTGGAGAAAAATGTAAAGAGCTTTTCACTTTCTCATTTTTGTAAACCACATGCCAAGCTGATGGTAACAACAGACTGAAGAGGTACTTCAGCTGGCAAAAGTTTTGTTCCACTTGTCCCTGGAGGTAGAAAACCTTCCAAATCAATAGTGGCACTATATCTAGGCACAATAATTTGGACATCTGCAGAAAGCATTCCTAGCTGTAGACCTTTTTCTTGAGGAGTACAAAACCACAGTAGCCATATAGTAGTACAGCAGTGCAACAGTACTTCTGTAAACCATGCAGCTTGGTCCACAGGATCTGAGGAGTCATTGGCAGGGGAGTTCTAAATAGTATCTATGACAAATCAATGACTACATGCAGATTTTACTTTCCATATTGACAGGCCCATAATATCCCTGCATGGTTCCATTTATTGAGGACCTATAAAAAGTGCAGGTGGAGTAGTTCCTGCTAGTGTGAGAAAAGAAAAAAATAGGAACACTTATATAGTAAAGAAAGAGACTGTGGTTTGGATGAGTCCCATTTTTTCTGCATTCTGTACACAAATATGTTACATTCAGATGACCATCCAAAATGCAAGTGAAACTCCATTGTACGATTAAAGTGGAGTATGTTTTTTTGGCTTTTATATTAAAAGCCATGATTGTTTTATGAGCTGTGTGATCAGGGACACAATAGATCTCTTAAAGCCTAACAAGTATTGACTACATGATCAGGGAACAATAATGCAGAAAACAGCTGAGAGAGTACATATTGTAGAAAATCACTGTCTAAGGGGGAAAAAGAAAGTTAGTCTACAGGCATATACAGCTACAACAGTGCTGTTGTTGAAATTCTTGCCTCCTAATTGCAGTAATTCAGGAACTGCACCCCAGTTTGTGCTGTGGCATATTCTGACATGCCAAGACACTAAAAAAATACTTAAACATGTTCGAACGCATCAGCAATTTCTTTCTCTGTACCTTAGGCTAAATACAGTTAAACAGCAGTTGAACATATCTCAAGAAGCATTTAGTGCCCCAAGGCTTGGACTGCTGTCATTCTGAATGTGGCATTATTGTGTACTGCAGGGATAGTGCATGCCATCTCTAAAACAGTCTTGCTGAATAAAGTCAAACACAAATCCACTGCTTGAGATATGCCAACTGCACTGAGGTAATGAAAATATTAATTGCTTTTGGACTAGAATAATTTCATGTATATCATGCCTAATTCTAAAATTCCATTCAGTACTTAAGAAAATACTTGAGAGTACAGAAAGGTTTTATGTATGTTGATGGAATGATTAATATTGTGAGACAAGGTATGACAGAATGATATAAAGTAATGAATTCTGAAAATCTGATTTATTTTTCAATGCAAAGGAAAGAAATATAAAAATAAAGAGTGAAGGATATAGAATGAAAGTGACAATTTTCAATACTTTACTTGAAAAATGGTGGAAAATAATAGTTCCTTTCAAACAATCCCTAAAGCCAACAAAATGCACTACTGTGACGAGTCCAAAGTCCTAATACTTAGCGGTTCCAAGAGAGACCAGAGTGATATGTTAAAGGAAACACCTGCTGCTAAATGGTCCTTTACAATTAAAACTAATAAAAATAAAACAGACAAAGAAAGCAATATCATAGGAAAATAGAAACAGTTAAGTGATTCTTTATATTTGAAAAAAGTTTATGCTGAATGAATGAAAGTGAATTGGTGAGAAGAGAAAGCACATATGGTAAAAAAGAGCACTGTTAATGTACCTAAAAGGCAAGAAAAAAAAAAAAACCCAAGAGTGGAAACAATCTATTTTGCATGCCCATAGTGAAAAAGTCCAGAAGTAACATCTTGATTGCAACAATGACAAATCATCTTAGAAATTAGAAAGATCATTGAGGATGAATGAAGTAGTAATGGAAGGTTACAGAAATTGGGATGAGTTTTACAAATGTCTAGAAAACTTTTTTCCCAGGATAACATAAATGTAGCTAAACATACCTTGGGAGAGAAGGGAAGCACTAAATGACCTCTAAAGTTTCCCTTCATCTCTACAGTTCTGTTGATGTGATTGCCAACTCTCATGTTCTTTGGCCTCAATCCAATTCCTAACTGCTTCTGGGTGGAGACTCTTGACTTATTCAGTAATAAATCAACCTCAGACAGTGGGCCTCAGTTCAACAAAAAATCCATTTTGGAATTCTCCTTAAAATTTTATGGTAATAAAACTACAAGCAAAACAAAACAAAACAAAACAAAAAAATAGTTGGACCACTTAATTCAGGTATTAATCAAAGGAATACAGAAATGTGAAGCCCGTAATTATAAGAATACCCCACCCACTCTCAAGTTCCAACATGATGATTTAGCATTTATAAAATCTTGTTTCCTGAGAAAAAACACATCCATCCTATTTTACAATTAGTTTCCTCACAAAGTTAAAGGATGAATATTGCTCCTGCCTGTAGTGCTGCAAAACATATCGCACCTCTGAAGTCCATTAAACCTGAAACTGGTGTAAAAATCAAAATTTCACAGGTGTTCACATCTTATATGATATTTTTGCTTTGCTTCCCTTGAATATTACCTTTAATAATCTGTTTTAGGGGGGAGCAGTCAAATAAGATAATGAACATACAAAGTTTTGATTGTTTTTTTATGCTTAATAAACATACCACACCAGTCTGTATAGCTACTTAAAATGACTCAGCCATGTAACCAAAGAAATATCACCCAAGTAATAAAGAAATATTACCCAAGCAATAATATTTCTGACTGAGTTTCCACATAATCATAGTTATTTTTATCACAGTTTCCTCCAGCTTGATAAAGTATAATATTCTTTAAGTGTTTCTGGAATTATGGAAAAACTTGATAAAAATAAATTCTTGCCTAAATTAGTGATTATACCAGTTCAATAATATTGCATCTATGTTCTTAAAGCTATCGCTAGTATTTCACAACTAACTTAAAGACAGTTTATATTAAAAACAGATCTATGGGGTTTGGAGTTTTTTAACACTAAAAAACCACATACTTGTACTTTTATGAGTCAAAATCATATTGATCTGATGGTTGTAAGTGGAGGACAATAACATAAATTGTTACAACATTATAGTTTAGTGAAATCAAATTCAACAGGCTTAATTCTAGACAAATATTACTTTGATTACATTATAAAATAGGAAAGGCCAGTAGAAACACAGTTTTCTCTTGTTTAAATTGTGTTTATCCTGAAGTTTGGACTGTACTATTTCATTTTCTTTCACAAAACCAATTGCATATATGTAATGAGAACTAAGTATCAGCTTATGAGATACTAGTGGTGAGTACCACACTAAATACACCATGCTGAACCTAAATTCCTCAGATTTTAATTTTATAGATTTAAATGTATTTGCTGCAAGACTTCTTGTAATCCTGTTAAATCCTTTGATAGCCTGATTTACTTCTATCACTGAAATGGCAACATATCCTTCAGAAAAGCAGGACTTACTGTGGCTTCCTGAAGTAGCACAGACATTAAGATGTAGGAAACATTTAAGCCATCTAATTGTTCTGCCAATCTAATGCTAAGACATTAATCTGTCACTGTGTCAAATTACATGCCTTTATTTTTTTCAGTAAAATGTGTCAGTGCTTAACAAACTCTGAGCTGAAACAATTTATGGAGCAATTAGAATGTCAGCTCTCCTACAGATGACTTAAGAAAATCTGAATCAAGGCTTAAAAGTCACCATAACTTCATTGATACTCCTGCCAAATTGATGGAACTGCTGGAGCTCTAAGGGAATCAGGTAGCTAGCAGCCATTATTAGCCCATCTCAGCTAAGAGTTCCTCTCTTTTATTTTATTTCCTGTTGATAAGGATTTAATAATGTATTTTCACACCAGGAATGGACACCAGGTAGGAAAACAAGTGCTCTTGCCACAGAAGACAAAAACACCATGACTTCCCCTCATCTCCCTAAATTTATGCCTACCTCATTCAACAGATAACTTATTTTTGGAGATATTCCAAATAATATTTTCTAAAGGATGCCAGTGAATGCAGCATTGCTTTCATTTAGAAACTGAAAGACATGGGCCCGAAAGATGTCAGTGTCATTTGGTCTCATGGATATCTCACAAATATCTTCAAAGATATACAGAACTGATAATGAAACTTGAATACATAGAAAGAGTCAGTGACATGGAGTTTCAAGCTCTTTTTTAAGACTGATATTTGTTGAAGCAATATAAAAGTGCCTTCTATATGGCTAAGGTTTATCTTCAGATGGTGACTGATTAAAAAGATAAGCCCCCACTAAGCACATGGCCAGTTAATTGTCACAAGTAATGGCAGGAATAAAATCAATAAACAAACAGAAAAGCCGAACCCGAGTTCACTTGTGCTTGTTGACAAGAACTCAGACTAAAGTTTGAGGCTTTTGTTTGAAGGCTTCTATATTTAAGAATTGGTTTTAAGGGAAAATACTGATTTATTTCTTTCATATCTTTCAGTGAGCTACTTCTCAGAGAATTATTCTGACACATGAAATAGTAGTTTGAACTGATTATGTTGATAGTACCACTGCATTTGTGAAAATAAAATGCTTCATACTACTCCACTTTGTGCAGCAAAATATTGCTGGATTCTGGATTGTATTTTATACCTGCATACACAGAATAAAATATTGAATAGTAACCTATATTAAATAGTAGTACTGCTTTCATAAAAAGGGAATCACTCGTGTTTCCAGAGGTTTTCTGTGTGACTCATGCAAAGTATATTTTGTTACAAGTCATAGACTCTCAAAGGTTAAACTTGTAAGTGTAAAAGGAGCTGAAGCTCTGTTAATTTATATTATTTTCAAATGGGGGAAAGACAAAGTTATCTATGCTTTACATGCAAATGATTACCTAAATAGTGTAGAGCTCAGCATGAAGCAGAAACAAATAACTTGTGACTACTTGCCTTTTTAGCAGCTCTGGAGAGAAAGTCATATTTCAAGAAGAAATACAGCAGTCATGCAAAAGATCCATTTAACCTTTTGTGTCAAGTGAAGGGAACCTTATCCCAAACAATAGAAAAAATATACACTTATCTGTTCATGTTGTACATGTTTCTCTTACAAATGCACATATAAATTTGTACTTTTACTTAATGATATTAGAAGATCTGGATTAGAACCAAATTTAATTCAATGCAGTGAATTGAAAAGTACAAAGAATGCATTTTCATGTCTTTAACAGAAATTCTACATAACAAAAGACTGAAATGAATGTTAAAAACAGAAATAAAAAACATCATTGTATTAATTCACATTTTTCCTCTCTGTGTAAGTATACTTCAGAAGAAATGGGTTAAATTTTATATAATATATTGCTCATCCTCATTAATTATGAAGAATAACAGAAATATAAAAGCATAAAAGTCAGCCATAAATGATAATGCTTCCACTTGCCACTGGGAAAGAAAGTTATTTACTGATTAACCAGTTACAAAGTTTTGTCTTTTATTCCATGTAAGTGGTATGAGTCTCCTCTTTAGAAGAATTATCTTGGGACCTTGAGCTTTTACAGAATTATAGAATAGTAGGATAATAGAATATTCTGAGTTGGAAGGAATCCACAGAGATCATTGAAGTCCAACTCCTGACCCTGCACTGGACAGCCTCAGGAGCCACACTAGGTGCTGAGAACATTGTATAGACATTTATTGAACTCTGGCAGGTTTAAGACCATGACCACTTCCCTGGGGAGCCTGTGTTGGTGCTCAAACACCCTCTGGGTGAATTTTCTAACATCCAACCTAAACCTCCCATAACACAACTCCAGGTCACTCTGTCTGGTCCTGTCACTGATCACCACAGAAAAGAGATCAGTGCTTGAAACTTCACTTCCCCTCATGAGGAAGTTGTAGACTGCTTTGAGGTCTCTCCTCAGTCTCCTCCAGGCTGAACAGACCAAGTGACCTCAGTAGCTTGTTGTATGGTGTCTTCACCATCTAGACCTCTAGATCCTTCACCATCTTCACAGCCTTCTTTTGGATGCTGTCTAGTAGCTTTATATTTTTCTTATACTGTGGCACCCAAAACTACAAACAGTATTCAAGGTGAAGCTGCCCCAGAGCAGAGCAGGATTCAAGGTTCCATTCCCCAGCTGGTGATGCTGTGCCTGATGCACCCAGGACATGCTTGGCTGTCCTGGCTGCCAGGACATATACTCAACTTTTCATTGACCAGGACATTCAGGTCCCTTTCCATGGCACTGTTTTCCAGCATGTCATTCCCCAGTCTGTCCATACAGGGTTGGCCCACCCCAGGTGCAGAATCTGGCACTTTCCCTTTCTGAATTTCATGTGGTTGCTGATTGCTCAGCCCTCTGATTTGTCAAGCTCTCTCTACAGGGCCTCCCTGCACTTGAGAGAGTCAACAGCTTCTCCCAGCTTTGCATCACCTGCAAACTTGCTCAGTCCCTTCCCTGTGTCCAAGTCCTTTATGATGATATTGAGGAGCTTAGAGCTGAGGATGGGTCCCTGTGGAACCCCACTAGTGACAGGCCACCACTCTGATGTCACCCCATTCACTGTAACCCTGACCCCTGAGCCAGCTGCTCATCCATCCCATGATTTATCCAGCTGTGTGCTGGAACTCTTGTCCATGAGGGCACTGTGAGAGAAAGTATGAAAAGCTTAACTGAAGTCCAAAAAGATTACACCAACTGGCCTCCCTTGATCAACTAGGTGGGTAATATTTTTGTAAAAGGAAATTAAGTTTTACAAGCAGGACTTTGCCCTCATGAAGCTGTGCTGGCTGTGACTGATGTTTCCATTATCCTACAAGCGTTTTTAATACCTCACAAAATTAATTCCCCTAAATTTGTATTTCTGTTGTAAGTACTGATGCTTTCTTATTGAGATTTTGCAGGGACAAGGGAGTTTGGGGAGCTAGGTTTTTTTACTGCTGATGTCATTTTTATAGTAAGTATGGGGAAAAGTCTTTACACCTCAAAAAATGAAGAGACAAATACAGAAAGATAATGAATCTCTCAGTGCTCTCAGTGTGATTTATGTCCTGCTCAAAGGGATTTTTTCCATTAATTTTTTTATTGATTTTTCAGCTGTGTCTGCAGATTACAGTGAATTAATTGCAAACATCAGCTCAGAATTTTTCCATATTTATTACAGATTCATCTGGGTTACAGTCCATTAGTAATTAAGTATTAAGCACAGCACTAATTCCTCTTGAGCACATATAGCCAAAAGACTGTAATCCTACACATGAATCATAGGCATGTTATATGAAAAGAGGTTAGAGTATCAGTGCTTATCTCAGTATGGAATGAAACAGTAAAATGATATTTTTATTCCTAACAATGTGAAGTATGAAAGCAGTTTGAATGAAACAAAACAGAGGGAAAACAATCAAGTGTTACTTGCAAAGTCTAAGATTGTCAGAAACAGTAAGGTCAATCCTTCTTGTGAGAGGTAGAATCTAACAGAGTCTGCAGTGTGTATCATAGCTAATTGACCATAACCATTCAACAATTACAGGTGGTAAGGAAGTATAACTTCTGTTCTACAAGTAGAACTGTGGATTGATGAATATTAAAGGCAAGACTGGACTAGAACAGGGGTATCTAAGCATATCAGTCAGGAGCTATCTGTCATCCCTGTGATGAAGATATTGGGGTTTAGTTGGCTAGGTAACAGCCTCTTCAAATTTCCTAAGTCATTTACTTGAGTTGAGCATATTCTGCAACAGATTTTCTGATGTATTCCTCCAAATTTTGTGAAATATTTCCCAGCCCCAAAGTAGAAATAGAATAATTTTTTGTCAGAAGTAACTGCAGTGGAAGTACTTTTTTAGTAAATCAATTCTATTATTGTTTTAAGAATGTTTAATATTGCAATTAATCTCCTCTTACATTGTGCAGCACAATACTAAAATTAGTCAGTATACTTTTGTTTAACGTGGTTGCCAAAGCATTTACCATACCCATAAAATTGTAAATCTCAGGAAATATATCATTGTTCCTCTGCTTGTGACATCATCAGATTTCTTAAGACATACAATATATATATTTTTTGGGCTACTGCTTCAGAGTTAACATCTACTTTTTCCAGAATAAATGAGATCTTTTCCAGCTTGTTCCATTCATTTGAATATCACTATTTTTTTTTAATTATTAATTTATGCTTTCACTCAGACTTCAGTAAAAATGACAATATTAGACTTGCTTCACTGGCAATGCATGACAAAATTCTTGACAATAGGTAGGATGAAAACCCTAATTATGTCTGTTAGGATAGAGTAAAACTTAGCCAAGCAAAGCATATTAACAGTGAGGTTAAATTATGTTCTTTTTAAGAGTACATACACAAATGAAAAAAAAAATTAAATATTAGTGTTTTATATGTATTGACTGGAGGTGAGGAAAATAAAAAATAATCCTCTTGATTATTCCCAGATTAAATCCACAGTCTACTAATCTACCCAATATTAATTGGAGTTGTCATAATCAGTTAGCAGCTGCTGGACTATTTTGAAAAGCCAAAAAAGACACTAAACACCAGTGGTTGAAGGGTCAAATATAGGAGCTGGATGGAACATAAAGAAATGGAAGATGAAAAAATAATGAAATCTGTAGATTTCATTTGACTTGCAGGGCAACTATTGTTAAAGCAAATAAATTAATGAGGTATTTTGGCAATTATTATTTCAGACAAATTTTTAATAAACTGTTAATTTACCTTTATTAAATGGTTATTTCCCACTATTGCCCCCACCATGTACCATAGCTAGGCCATATGGTGCATACTTTGTACAGGCATTTTCCTTTTAGGTCATTCTGAATATGGTTTCCTGACAGAAAAATATTTAGTAGAAAATTGTTCTCTCTGCAGTATTTTGGTCTCTGGCTTCTCTCTGAGATCATAATAGAGGTGTCAGTTAGGATTGTGGTTCTTGTGAATGTAAAGCATTGTGCATTGAAGTCCAGCTAATTTATTCATGTAATAGATTCCATGTTGGCTGGTACAATTGTTTCCTACTTGTGTCTACCATGAAGCTGCAACTTCAGGCAAAGAAATGTGTACCAAAATATCACCTGAGCCACATTTACTGTCAGATGAGGGAATTATTCCAGAATTATTCAAAGAGTATGACATACTCCTACCAGAGCTGAATGAAGTCCTACCAGTAACTGCACATCACACTTGGGTATTTCATGGACCTTGTACAGAGAGGTACAGAGAGGGCTGATGAGCATATTTATGCCCTTTTGTAAACAAAGCATTTCTGATAGTGATCCATTAAATTAGGTCTAGACTAAGCACAGCAGATAAACCCACAGTCCCACAGTCCACAGTGGTGGACACCAGTGATTACTTTATTAAACTTACACTTCAAGATAATTAACTTAAATGGATTGGTAAAGCACTTTATATATATATATATATGAAAATATAATATATATTTATTATATATATATAATAAATATATATTATATTTTCATATATATATATATATATATATATATATATATATATATATATATATATATATATATATATATATATATATATATATATATATATATATATATATATATATATATATATATATATATATATATATATATATATATATATGAAAATATAATATATATTTATTATATATATATAATAAATATATATTATATTTTTATATATTTACAATATATATATAATGTAAAGATATATATAATATGTAAAATGATAAGTATATGTGTATATATATTCTATTTTAAATCAGAGATTAGTGCCTACCTAGCTAAATTTGAAAATGATCTGTTCACTTTCAAGTGATACAAATAGAAATCAAGTGGAAAAACTAATGTGTTCTCAAAATACTTTGACAAAAAATACTTTTCAGCATTAAAATTAAATTTGATTTTATTCTGCTCTTTCTGTGAAGGTATTTTGAGACTCCTATTTTTATTAGATTGTTCATGTATACTCTCAAATCTCCTTCCAGCCAGGTGTGTGAAAACTCCCTATATGTGTAATAGTGCAAAAACCAACTGAACAAACTCCCAGTGCATGTTTTACCCTACCAGACATGTGAAGAGCAATTACATACATCTTGAGTCTTGTTATGATTATTTTGTTCTGCTGAAAAAGTACTTTGTGGAGTTTTCTCTGTTTCTATTTACTGATGTTATTAGTCACTGAAAGTAGAAGAGGTACAGAAAGAGGTCAAAATTGACAGCAAAACTGAATCAGGGCTTCTCATGCCAACAAAATAATGAAAACCAGCACTGTTCTTACAGCAAAAATAATGAATATAAATAGACAAAGCTCTGAGCAGCTACTGGGAGAAAGAGAATAAGGCATCCATTTCAAGAAAAAATCTTTTCCTGCCATCACACATAGCCTTGTGATCTGGATAAATTAGGATGCCCTTTAAACAATTTTCATGCTTCAAGAATGTCTGTGAGAGACAGGTCTTCCCCATTTTCCTTTAAGGAATCAGACTTAATAGGTTGAATTTTGCATGTATTTTCTACCCTTATATTTCTCATGTCAGTCATTCCTGGACAAAATCTGTTATCTCATCTTTGACAAACTTAGGTACTTAATATGAATGCCTTTTTCCCTCCCTGGATTTGTTGACTCAAGCACACATATCCCTATAGCTATACAGATAACATTAACAGAGTGCAAGTACCATCTAAACAATTGTCACTAGATACAAAAAATTTGTCCAACTCTTTTTTCTGTCTAAAATTAAATTCTGTCTAAAATTATCTATTTAGTTTTCTTCTATATAAAATGCTGGACACTGTATATAAGGTAAGATCAAAAAAGCTCATTTCTTTGCTTTTTTGACTGATAGCATCTTCCAAGCCCACGAGATAAAAAGTCATTGAATAGGTGCTATACAATTTAATCTCAAGAGATTAGGACATTTTTGTCTGTCACTAAGTGATTCTATGGACCTAATGCATTGCATACTGCATCTGTTTGAAACTCAGTAGAGAAATATCTTCCCTCTCATTTAAAATATTTGAATATAATTACATCTTTTTTCTGGAATGATAAAATAGCAATTTGTATGATATTTATTGATGTCATCATGCTAAAAGGTAACAATTCTTATGGGTAATTTACAATAATTTTATTCATAGGGAGATCTTAATCTGAATTAAGATTTACAGACATATCTTAGATTTCAAATTTTAAGAGGAAGAACTGGTGGAAAAGGAAGAAAGAGCAAATTTGGAATAAATTATCCTTGCTAAGCAAAGTATCATTTAATTTCTCTTTTGTTAGTTTCATTTATTATGCTTCAGTCCATGAAAATTTGTCTATGAAAATTTGTCATGAAAATTTGGCATCTCTTGGTCTGCAAAACAGAACTTATACAGATTTCTATAATAATCTGTATTTTGAAAACTCTCTTAGGAAATTTAAAATTGTTTTACAGATCTTAGCTAAATTTGCCAAAGGAATTATAATCATCTATGAGAATTTATCTCTGCTTTAGTTTTACCTAATTTGTCTTTCAGGGAAAAATAATACACATCTAAGGCATAGCTTTCACAGGACGCATTACATCACTAGTACCTAGGATTTAGAAGTTCAGCCAATCCAGCTTCATTTAAATTTCTAAAAAGCATAAATATTTTGTTTATTCAGAGGCTAACTTCATACTGCTCTGGTATTCTTTGAATCGTATATTTCTCTCATCAATGAGATGAGCAAATTTAAAATAAACAACTAAAGCTGGTGGCATGCCAACATCTGAAATTAATGTAAAGTATGATCCAGATCTGTTCCAAGGACAGCAACTGAAAATTTCAGTGGAACAGAAAGAAGAGATAAGGTCTCTTGCGATTATATGTTTTGGGTCTTAACTATTATAAAGCAGATGAAGATTTATGCAATTTTAAATCCTTTTCTAAGACACTGACATCAGCAGCATATCCAAAGCACAGATAATTTTTCTCCAAAAAGATAACAGGTACATTAAAAACGGCACCAAAATTTTTGCTATATTTCACTGCATCTCATCTATTAAGTTTACGTGGACAGAGATAATAAAACAGCATGATAGAAAATACAATTTAAAGATGTGTCTGTAGCCTGTCATATAATTACTGTATAATGTATTTTTCAGCTCAAAAGAGTAAAGCTGCTGAGCAAAGCTGCTCAGAAGCAGTGTGTGTGTTTTTCTGACTGAAGAGTTTTAGGTTAAGTGGAACCCCTTTGAGGAAAATAAAAGATTGCTCGATTCTCAAGAGTAACTAAACTTGTTTAACTGAGAGAGTTTTCTATGGCTCAGAGGGGAATCTGTGCCCCTGCCTCTAAATTTATAGGAGACAGAATGAGACTTCAAGGAGACTGTAGAGTTTCTTCCACATAGGAATCTACTGAAGGTTGCCTGACTACATAATGTGGGAGGAAAGGATATTAAAGGGAAGTGGCAAAATACATATTTCAGATTTTTATATTCTCATAAGATCATAACTCATAAGATTTTTTTTTCCACTATTAAGAACAATAAAATTATTGTTAGCTTATTACATAGTGTTCTAATAAAATAGGGCTATAGAAAATATTATTATTTTCTATATCTCTTGCTGTGTTATTTTCCAAGCAAGACTCAACCAAGAAGGTTATCAAACAAAAATATAAACAAAGGAATCCTATAAAATCAACAAGTATGAATTTGTAAAGAGGTAGCACAAAAAAATGAAACTGAAGCTACTTATGGAGCCATACCAGCTTTCCTTTACCTAGGGGTTACATACATAAAAAATCAGTAACAGAAACATAGTGTGATGAAAAAAAAAAAAAAACCTGGTCTTTTTAACAAAGCTTTTGATTCAAAACTGCAGTGATTAATTTGTCAATACTAATATATGGTTCAAAAGGATTAGTGTAGTAGAAACTTGATCTAACCCTTAGTCACAAAGCACTGTTGCATATAACATATAATTTTTAGGAAAAATTAGAGTGTAAGACAGATGTCTGCTGTGATATACCATTACCATTTTACAAATAATATATTTATCCTATGAAACACCAATGGCAAGTTATATATGCCTACATGTGGGTGGGACAAAAAAGACAGGCTCTAGAAGAGAACTGTATAATATGAGATCACAGATGGAAAAGAACAAAACTAAATTTTACAGGATGGGAAAACTTTTAAGTACGTAAGACTAATTTTCACCAATTTTCTCTGCCTGTCATGAAACTGAAATGCAAACTGTGTACTACACATGCTATCCTACCTTGAATGCTTTTCTGGATATTCTTTTCTGGATATTCTATTTTCTGAATCCTTTCTTCTAGGATATTTTCCAGTATTATTTGGATTAGGGTGACTCCTGTCTCCTCTCAGGGCCCCCGGCCAGCCCCGGGCCGGCAGACAGCGGGGGGCTCCCCCGGTGCGTCCGACAGCGGGGGGACACTCTGGGGACACTCAGAGGGGGGACACTCCGGGGACACTCAGAGGGGGACACT
>VZRH01002296.1:1607760-1642756 GCA_013397555.1 Urocynchramus pylzowi | reverse complement strand
GATTGACAGAGGGTCAGGGTGGGGGGTTTGGGGATGATCTCAACCCAGGAGAATGATAACATAGGTATAGGGAAGGGGCACAGTTTGGGGTAGACTACTTAGGAAAACTAAAGGAATACAAAAAACTATTACATAGTATTACAAAATATAAAAACACACTACAGCATTAGGGGATATTATTTGTTGGGATTTTTTAAAGAGACAGCAAAAAGAAGGCTAAGAAGAATATAGAAGAGGCATTTCTGTTTATAAAGTATGCATACCTTAAAAAAATTAAAAAAAAAAAAAAAGTGAAGGAAAGAAAAAAGAAGAAATCATTAGATTTGAAAGGAACTCAACCCAAACAGAAGATAAGCAATTATAATGAAATTTTTGTAGTGTTTTGAATAAGCATTCCAGTCAGTAAACCTGACTCAGTCTGAATACTATAATTACCTGCTTCATGCGTAATATTCTGTTGTTCATCAAATGAAATTAAAAGCAAGCTAACTCTAGGTAGTTCTGCAGATCTGGCTTAAAAAGAGAAGTATTATCAATAGCTATAGTTCATCTTATCTCAAAAAAAAAAATCTATCAGGTAACCAACACATCAAAGGACTTGCACTGCAGTTCTGTCTTACTCTGTTTCTAATTATGAGGTTCTTCTCTGCAGGAAGCAATTCTAAAAGAACTGAAACAATTTATTTTAAAGGCTACAAACATCAGAAGAATTCTGTGTCGTACATCCTGAAATGCAGAATATCTTAGCACCTCACAGCTTGCAACTGGCACGTACGCAACACTTTTCTAGGTAAAGAGTGTCTGGAAAACAGCTTTGTAAAATAACTTCTGACATTAATTTCTCACTATTATTAACTTCAAAATCTTATGTTAAAAATGAAAATAGTCTTTTACTGACTAAATAAATTTTTTTAAAAAATATCATTCTCTAATATCTGCCTAAGAGGCATATTTTGAATTTCCCATATTTTAAATAGTGAGAAATAAATAATGTTGAAAGCAGAAGTAAAAAGAACAACACTTTCTTTGCCATATGCAGAAAATAACTTGTGTGGTAATGTTAACATGAGGAGAAAATAATGTCAAAAACCAGACATTTTCAGACTTCTTTTTCTATAAAAAGTTATAGTACCTCACTTTGGAAACTATTTCACTTGTTCTGAAAATACATGTCTTCTGAGCTGTGCTATGCACAATGAAGTTAAGTAGAACCTTTTATTTCCATAAAGATGCGTCAGCATGTTGCAGGAAATAAAAACATTTATGACAGTTTACATTATTACATTTCTGTATTATACTCCCTGCCATGACCTTCAGTACAGATCATCTGCAAGATTTTGATGTTATTGTCCCAGATTCAAAACAAATTGAAATGCTGCATAGCAAATTTTCTGATTTACAATGGTCAGCAAGAGTAACTTAGAAGAAAGTTGCACTGACAAAATGTGGCATCCTGTCTTAATCTAGGTACAGAACTCATATTCCCTAACAGAGACCTGAATTGCACTTTTAACTTTATTTCTTAGTTATGCAGCTGATATTTCAAGTCATTATGCCTGTGTTCAAAATTGAATGCTCATAAACAACATCCCTTCCTCCCAGGTAATGTCATGTGAGCATTCTCCTCTCCAATTGAATATGGGAGAGATCAGGAACATGTCCTACATCTCTTGATGAATGATGAGCACTCAACTAGAAGAGGAGGTAGGGAGATTTTTCTCTAGTCAGATTTCAGAAAGCATATTTCTGTCCCTGGTTGAATGTTTAAAAGGCCACAGAGGGAAAGTCACTTTGTTTCCCTCTCTTGCAATAGCTCCTAACAGAGGCCACGCAGCACATAGCTACAGAATGATGATGGCTCCCACCAAAAAATGTTCTAGACGTGAATCCCCTTAAACAAAATATAGAACCTGCAACTTCCAAATGCCTGCTTACCTGAAAATGTCTGTGCCTTCTATTCTGATTTTAACCCATGTGGTGGGCTCGTGTGTTAAGGGAGCATTTAGAACTTAACTGCTCTTTTTTGGCCTGATATCTGGATGTCACCAGAGCACAGATTTCCAGATAAAATAGTTTTGTAACTGTGAATCTCACCTTAGATTCACAGGTAACTTGTGATTCAAAACACAGAGTAAGGTAGATGCAAGAGATTAACTTTATGAAACTGCTTCTTAGGCATATCTGTGTATACCCTACTGCCAGAGCCACAAACAGATGACCTTGAGACTCTCCCATTTACCCTAACAAACCAGTCAAAAAGGCTTTGTCTGGCACCAAAACTGTCAAAACAGTGCTAAGGTTTTTAATTTGAAAACGGCAAGGTCTAGAGCTGCTCTATGACACAAATCATAATGCTGTTAATTAAACTCTAAAGCAAATACTAGATTTTGAGCTGCAATAATTACCAACATTTTCTCTAGGGCTCAATATCAAGTACTTATTTCAATTAATTAACTGGTATGATGCCTTCAATAACATTTCAAAAAAAGAAAGAGATGGTTAAAATTCAGCTGAATTTACTAATAAAATCTTTACCCCTCAAAAGACTGAAGCTTAGCTTATTATCACCTTGTTCTCAAGAGATTAATAGCATGAAGTCCATAGCTATCATCTCTCCTTGCAAAATATTCAATATTCTGCAATAAAGTCACTTAAAGTAAATATGAGATGACAACTGATTAGAGATCTGTCAGCTTGAGCAGGAACACTTGACACTTTGTTTCTAACTGAATTTCAAGTCCTTTATTTCGATAATTGCACAAATGAAACTCTTGCATATTTTTCCACAAAGTGAAAGCCATGAGCAAATAAGGGCTGTCATTCATTTGTTAAGATGATCTAAAAGTAGCACAATGAATGCAAAACATTTGATTGGCCAATATTTTTTTTAGTGAACCAATACCCTGCTGCTTGCTAGACATTTTGAAAGGCTCTGAGGGATCTGCATCCATCATGATAGCTCATGAAAAGCAATTGTTCCCCTGTTCCAGTGATCGTTTACTTTCTTCAACTCATCACTAGATTCCCAAAAATAGTCAACAACTCACTCACCAGTGTGATAGAACATGAGTTGCAAGAGCATTAGAAGATGTCTGACTAAACTGATATTCATTTAATATTTCCCATCAATCTGCTAGACAAATTACATCAGGAGTTTCATGACTTTAACCCTTCAAATTTTGTCAGAGAATTTAGTGCTATCAGTCAGAATGTACATTTAAAACTGAATAAACATCACTAATTCAATAACTTGCAAGCACTGTAATGTCAGCATTTGATACAAATAAACCAAATAGAGCAAATATTGGCAAAAATACTTAGACTCAGTTTCTTTGTCCAGAAGATGATTTTCCAGATAGCTCCTTGAATGCATGAATTGAAGCTTTTCCCTCTCCTAGAAGCACGATAAAAGGTATGTCTTCTAGAAAATAATACAGTTTAAACTCCAAGAAATGTTGAGTTTATTAAATCCCTCTGTTATAATTACCCTTTCTCTTGCTCTTTGGAAGGGCTTGTTTTGTCTATGTGTACCAGACACATACAACACTAGAAAAACCTGTCTTATCATAGAAATATGTCTGTCGCAGTACCTTTCCCCTTTCCCCTTCACTTTCTTACTTAATGAAGAAGCTCTGCTCTTCTAAAAAAGTTATCATTGCTGAAAGAAAATCAGTTGTAATGTATTTCTGTAGGTTAATAGAAATATCTAACCTGGAAAGTAATTTTGAGACCTTGGTGCAGTTTTCCAGGCTTCAAAAAGTATTTGTAAACTGACAAAGATGACATTGTTGGCTGCTGTTTTATTTCCAAAAGAACTCAAGGTCTTTAGAACCAAACTCAAGGTCTTGAAACCAAAACTTTTTTCCCTTTTGGGAAAAATCAACATCTCAATGGTCCATTTTGTCAAATAAACCTTCTTGAAATACTTTTTTAACTTTTATTTGCACAAATTGTTTTTTTCTATTTTTCTTAGTCCTTGGTTGTGTCCGAGCTACACCATGCTACCACAACAGCCCACATGATAGAGAATAGACTTTACAACTCTTAAATCTCTACCATTGTTCTCTACTACCAACAAAACAAAAAAAGCAAATAATAAAAGGAAAAGTAGTGGATGGATTTATTACAGAGGTTCATTTATGAAAGACATGGTATCTGGACACTATAGTATACCTAAAAACTGATGCATAGATACTTCATTAAAAAAACAGAAATCTAACTTTTTTTTTTCTTTTAAACTCAAATTTCCTTTAGAATGTCCTGTTTAAATAAAACAATATTTTTGCTTGTGGTCATTAACGTATGTTTGATTACTTTCAATTTCACTGAGTAAACATTTTGTTAAAAATTTTAGTAAAGCATAAACTGCTGCTTAGAGCAAATAAATACAATACGCAGTTTTCCAGCAAATAACAAAATTGGACAGCAAGGCAAAAGCCATTAAAAGCTTTCAATTCATAACTAGAAATTAAAAACTATTTTTCTCATTTAAATAAATAAATGTTCTTCAGACAGTGTGTTGAACATTGTAGTCTCACATTCTTTTTTTTCAGGTTCTAGACAAAACAACCCCCCCAGCCACGAACACATTTCAGCAGTATTATAGCACATTAAATAATCTGCATTTTGGTCATAATGTTTAGCATTAGGTTGTATAAACATAAAAAGCCTTTTTTCAAACAATATTGCTACCAGATTTCCTAAAACCATGCGGGGTAGTATCATCTGACAGACACGAAATGTAAGAACAGCATTCTCTACTCCTGTACTAAATAAAATCACAAGCAAACATGCTTCCCAACCCCATTTTAAATGGCTCTCTTTTGTTCCTCTACCACCAAAGATACACACTTCCTATAACCTATTTCTGCGTTTGTTTCTAACTTTTCCCTTTGCTGGCGCATTTTTCGCTTGAGTTGGCAGCAGTCAATCAGCGCTTTTGTTCTTCAGCCGCCCGAGCGGCAGCGGCCGGGGCAGCCACAACAGACACAGCTCTGGCAGCTCCTAATGCGTGTCCCTGCCTTTTATTCAGATGCTATTTACACAGTGTTTACATGTAGACCACGTAGATTTTATAAAGCTCAAAGCTCAGAGTTTAAATGGAAAGCTTATTAGGCACAGGAGTCTCTCAAATTAAATCATAGTAAGCAGCTACTTAAAATGCTTTGGAAGATAGAACCCAGAGTAATACATTTTTATACACAAATAATCCTGATCTAAAGAAAAAGAGAAAAATGGAATAGGAAATTTTGTCAGTGAGATGAACAGGACACAGGAGTTTCATTGCTACACTATTTGTCTACTGTTAAAAAAAAAACCAAATCATTCTTGTCTTAATTTCATCACACATAGGTAATTGTGATCATACAGAACAAATAAAAACATGAAATCAATTTCCTTAGCTAAATCTCCAAGAAACATACATAGAAAGGGTACAATACATTTTTACTGTTAATTTTTAATTTCTTTCCCAAGAATTCCAGACAAAACAAGTTGGTCTGTCTTAAAGGCCAAGAAGTTTCCCTTCTGCCCCAAATTTTTATTTCCTTCTTTTTTCTTTTATATCTTTTTAATATGAGATCTAGGAATGTAGAATTTCAAATCTACATTTTGTTTCAGACATGGAAATTCTTTCAGGGTGGGTGAATTTCACCTATAATAAAATAGAATTCTGCCTAGGAATTAAACTATGAATTTTATTGTCAGTAAAATCCATTAAAATATTGTGTTTTTCTATGAAATGTTCTTATTCAGGTGAATTGAATTTGCATTATACTGCCTTACAGTTTGTGCTGAACTTATCTTTTAACAATTTCCTATTTCCTCTTCGGTCTGCTTGTCTTCAAGTTCTGTATCAATAATATAAACCCTAGGAAAACATAAGCTCCTTATTCCATATTTACACTGCAGCTGTCTCTGCACTCTTTCCCGTCCAGTATTGCACAGTACTCATTTAAAGCAGACATAGGAGCACATCCTGCAAATGTGACCCTGCAACAAGCCCAGAATCCAAGAAATGTTTGCATCAATGCCATTTTATTCAGAGCAGAGTGTTACTAACAGAGTTACGATTTCACTGTGGTCCTAGTGCACAGAGTTCACAAGTGCAAGCAAAAGAGAAGATATTACAGGCTGAACTTGAAAAATCTGCTTTAGGCTGCACTTCAGTTCTCTTTACTAAGATTTGAAATGTTCTTGGAATGTGTATCTCTGAAACAGGATATGAGGAGGTTGAACGAAGAAGTAAAAATTTTGATCATTAAAGACAAATGAAACAAGTCTTTAAATTTCTAAATATTTTGTTAAAAATTTTAAATTTTAACAATTTTAAATTTTAACAGTTAAAAATTTTAAATTTTAACAATTTTAAATTTTAACAGTTAAAAATTTTAAATTTTAACAATTTAAACAGCGCTTTAAGCTGTTTTGCATTAATAATGGATGATATTTTTGCAGCATTAAGATTTCATAACTGATAGTATTGAAAAAATATTGCCTTAAAATTGGGATTATAAATTGCAAATTAAAAATGATTTTCAGCATTTCAGAGCATGCCATCATTCCAATCTTATTTATCAAATTATGTTTTTCTGCATATCCTTGTAAGTAAAATAATTTCAAATATGCTGGGATGTGCATAAGCAATGTTTTAACATTAAACACTTGACTGGTTGAACATTCAAGGGAATGAGGTAAAGTCTATTTACTGTAACACACATTCTTAGGAGAGGAATTTAAGTATATTAACGTTAGGTTCTTTTTTTTGGTGACATCAGCTGAGTTTTTTGCATGTGTAATTCAGAGCAATGCCTATGAACAGCAGTGTAGGAAAAGTCTTGTTTTACACTGCTCTGGAGATGGTGGTTCAAAATCCAGTACATAATTAAATATATGGGATGGATGTAGCTGAGTGGTTAATGCATGTAAAATTTCCTTTGACAATTCAAGTTTAAATTCACTTTAGTTCTTATAAATCTTGCAAGAGTATAATTGACTTAACGTTTTCCCCAGTACAGCTAATGCATTACTTTTATTTGTGATAGCCAGCACTGAAACATCTGGAAGACTGGGCTTTTGGTTTGTTGGGTTTCTTTTTCCCCTAATCTTTCAGATGTAGCCATATGTGTAAGTAGTTGATGACCTAAAAGAATGATCTGTTAAATTCAAGACAATATTTGCTAGTAAAATTAATCTGACAAATTCTGACACTATGACACTAGGATCATAGGTAAATAATTTATTGTGTTAAGAATTATGTCTTTTGGGTCTGTTACACATTAATTTTCTACATGCCATTTAATTAAAAAAGAAGGATATTGTCCTCAAGTATAACTTCACATTCTCTATTTTGCTGACCCAAATCCATAGTTAGTTCCATCAAAACTGAGTGACTTCTGATTTCCATACCTTCTTTCTGCTGCTCATATCAATTACAAATATAATCTTGAATTCAAAATTAATTTTCCTTTTTCCTTTTTTTTGAGAAATTGTTTAGCACTTTCACTACCTATAAATAAATTAGTTTATATACAAACATTTTCAAATTTTTTGTGTTATAGTACATATATTTAAGTAAATATAGGTAAAAAAATGTCAACTTCCAGATAGTTATTTTAGAAAGTTAAAAAAAGCTACACACTTACTATAAATAAATAAATAACAACAGCAGAAAAAAACACAAGCACTAAAAAATTTTCAAAAAACCCCATGGAAAGCTGTGCTGCTTTAGACCAGGGTAGACTTAATTTTCTTCACAGTAGCTAGCACGTAGCTGTATTTTGGATTTTGCTGGAAATTCTCTTCATTATCAACAGTTTCCCACAGAAATCCTAAACAGCCCCATACCAGTTACTGATACATGAAGAAAATTCTCTCTACGCCAGCTGAAACCACCACAATAGCACAAAGATGTGCTAGGCTTTGCTTTACCTATTGAACTGTATTTATTTCAACCCTGGAGTTTTCTCACATTTCCTCTCCTGATCCTCTCCTCACCCCACTGGGGAGATGAGTGAGTGGCTGTGTGGGGCTCAGCAGCCAGCTGGGGTTAACACACAACAAAAGCAGAGAAAGCACAAGTTTTATGTCAATATCCTGTCAACAAAGTCACATATACAAACCTGACATATACTGGTTGTAAATTTAAGTAATATAGATGACATTTTCTTCCCATTGAATTGAATCTGAGTTTTCAGAAGAAATAATACTAATTAATTGTCCTGATATTTATCAAAACCCCAACCATTTAAGCAACAAAGTAAACAAGCATATCGTTATGCATGAAAATTTTATCAGATAATTGTGATATTTCCTTCCTTTCCCAAGTGATAATTTCCTTCCTTTCCTAAGTGATAATTCCCTCCTAGCTTCTATATTTATTTATCTTTAAGCTGTTATCTTCTATTTTGTCGAATAAAGTAGAAAATAAAGGTTGCCTGTTCCAACATTTTCCTCAAGTTAATTTTCCACTTTGTACTCTAGAATGAACTGAATTGCTCCCAAAGTCTCTTTAGAGAAAAGTCTAATTCCTGTGTTATCAGCAGGACATGCATGTCTCTCAGACCTGCTGAGTTTTACTTTAGTTTGTCTCTTAAATTATTTACAGATTAGTCTATCCTGTAGTTTTCCTTTTCTCCTTTGATAATAAATCTCTTAGCATTCAATCATCTCTTTCTCAAAATGGAAGCTTCTTTTTTGTTTGCAACATTTCATTTTAATAGTAGAAAATTCATTCAAGTTGATCAGTGGACTTTGTCACTCTGTCTCCCCATTGTTGCCTCCTGTTGGACTGTGTAAGAGGATACAAGCAGAGGAGCACTGCAAAACTACCCCACCTTTAATAATTTAACTGATCTGATGTTCTTCTCTATTGAATAAGCTCAGTTTTTTTCTGCCATGTTTCAAACCCCTTTTTAATGTCTAATCAATTACTTTATGAATCCATTTTTTTATGAGTAGCATATGCAACGTCTTCATTGAATCTCATTCTCAACTTTGGCTATTCATAACAACTGCACTCAGAAAAAACAAAGTAAAACTAAGTAAGCCAATGATTTTCACAGTTTTTGTATTTGTTGCTATAAAATGGATTCTGTTTTCAACATAAGGACTAATGTCTCAAGCAGTTACCAATTCTACTTTGACAATGCCTTGTCTCTCATTAGCAAAATGGTAAGCAAAGAACACTGCCCTGTCCAGGGACTTCTCATATGGTTTTCACCTCTTCCCCATCTCCTTTCCTGTCAGTAAAATAAAATAAAACAAAATAAAATAAAATATGGAGAGAAAAATTCTGGTTTGCAGCAGCATTTGAAGAAATATTCTCTGAAATGTAGTGTGAGAAGAGATTCAGAATGTCCCTGCTAATATACTAAGTAAATTCAACTTTTCTTATTGGGAATTGGGAGCTAGCAGCATTCAGAATTTTTCTTTCTTCTGCATCTGTCACTGTTAACTTAGCCTTTGTTTAAAACATATATTTTTAAAAGTATCTCTCTAAAAAAGAAGAGGGGTTATTGTTTGCTTATTTGGTTTTTTTTTGTTCAAATTCCTGTAACATGTTTTTGTTATATAACAAAGCAGATTTGCCTCCCTGTGGCTCAGTAATATCCTTGAGCATTAAGAATGCTGAAAAGGAAATGCTTCACACACAGAAGACAGAGGGGAAAACAGGTGTGAGAACTCCTAGCATGTCATGTGGAGCAGCTTTTCTAGTGCTATTTAGAAAGTATTCAGTTAGGGGGAAAAACAAGTTAAAAAAAAAAAAAAATCCTAAGCCCAGGGATATCTAGGTCTCATGTCTGTACCTTTAAAAACTAAAATGGCACCATGAGGAAACTAGTTTTGCTCTCTACACTCTGCAGTGAATGCAGGGAGTATGCATAAAAACATGTCAGGCTTGAGTAATGCTGTGAATATAATTACATAGTAAAGAACTGGTACCTGCCACTACCTGTGCTTCATTAAGATCTCTTTATGCCAGATTCCCAATCTAACTGTCCTGTGCAAATGCTGAACATTTCTGGATATCAGTATATACTAATTAAGCAAAGTAAAAAGGAAAATTGTACAGCTCCTCACAGTACATCGTGCCACCTTCATTTCTAAAGCTTTTCTCTGATTTTCACTGATTTTTCTAGCAGAAAAAAAATAGTACCCTGAAATAGCAGAAAAAAGCAGGCAACGCAGAAACAACTATTCTGAAGTTTTTTCCCTTTAGAATATCAGCAGTAAGGCAATAGAAATTCAGATATACTCAGAAACCATGAATTTAAATGATCAAGTACTTGTGAAACTTAAATGTTGCATCTCTAAACTGAGATGTAAAGCACATTATATGATCTGAGTTCAAAAGCTCTGTTGATGAGTGCAGACACCCTTTGAAAACTTGGCAATGAGACCCTAGTGGAAATATCAGTATGACACCGTGCTGGTTGGGCAGATCAAAATTATTTGTTACTTCTTCCTTAACTCTGGGGAAGAATCAAGGCATGAACTCAAGTATGTTTCAGGTTTACTTAGGAAAATCCACTTCAGTGCCACATTTAATTTTACTTTTCTGTCATATTAATTTTCAAGGAACAGAACTAAAGTTCTTTCCAGATCAGCCTTCTTACAGTGCTGTTGTCTTGGCATTTGGTTACAAACGCTTTAACTTAGGGGAATGAGCTATTTTGAAAATTGTAATATGAGATAATATACAAACTAAAAGTGAAACCTAATCTCCCAGACACTTAAAGAGACAATAGGAGTATGTAAAGTTCAGAGACCATCCGTGGGACCCTATTCCCATAGACAGGTCAACACACTCTGCTTTGTATGCTGCCTCACTAATCGAGCATTTTTTTCTCTTTATTGATTGCAATAAGAGAACCAAAGGAGCAAAGTGGTGAAGTAATTGAAGGTGCAAATGCTGACCCAACCAGAAAAACTGCAACCCAGAACCTAAAATATTGAAAAGGAAAGATCACCACTTCAGACAAGTGCAGTTTTTCTTTTTACATTTTTATCACCATGGAGAATCCCACTACTTCTTCATTCCCTTCATCATATTAAGAACCATCTTGTAATCTTAATTTACAAAAACTTTATATTGGGAATTTGATATAGCTACCTGAAAATGACAAATCCAGAGAATAATGGACTGAACTTCATCAACAACAGCTGTCTGCAAAGAGTTATAAGTATATGTGATAGTATACTATGTATCATGGCCTCTTTAAAACAAGTTGCTGAACTAGAATCTGTACTGCACAGGTGACTTTTGCAGTCTATTCCTACTGTGTTTTCCAAAGGAGACCATTTGGAAATGCTCCTGCATAACACAGAAATAAGTTTTCAGTAAAGTGGAGCAGGATGGAGAAATAAAAGTAAAGATGTATTTTATAGAAAAACATTCTTATGCTATAAGTGCATCACTGCTAAAATATTGATTTCCCATCTGTCCAGTCACACAAAAAAAAGCTGATTCATCAAAATGCTAACAGTATACAACATAAGACTGAATACCAGATTATTCTTTTATCTCACTCATTTGTGTTTTATTTTAAATCCTATTGGATTTTATTCACATGAATTTCACTCTCCCTTTTATATACTTTGTAGCAAATGGTTTAGTAACGTCTGTTAGTAAGATCAAGGCTCTAAACCAGAATTTGTACAAATAAATCTGAAATACATTATCTCTTTTAAAGGGTAATACATTACCCTTTAAAAAAATATACACATATTTGTGAGAATGTCAATCTACTTGAAATGGTGAGTTAAAATATTTGCCTTAGTAAAAGAGTACATGTACTAAAATATATATAAAATTCATATTATTCATGCTCAGAGTGTTTGTTTTATTCATATATCAGATATATAACCATCCACAGGGGTGGCAGATACCACAGAATCCACCTGTAGTCTGGATGAATGCCTGCAGATTTCAGCAGTGCCATCTACGCAGGAATGAGCAGACAAGTTCTAGGGAGAAGAGCACCTGAAAATAATAAAGAGGACTTGGAGTGAATATATAAGTAAATTAGATAACACTGGCCAAGCCACTTCCCTGACCCCTCAAAGGGAATTAACTTCCTAGTTATCTACCTATGCTTACATTAATGAGTTCAGATCCAGATCTGATTTTGCTCTTTTTTTTCCTTAAAAAGCTATGAAGCCTCTTGATTTACAGTGTTTTTTGAAATCATGACTCATAAATGCCTGAATAAACAGTTTCTTGCCAGCACAGTTGACTTCTGAAGCCAGTGATATTGGCCCATTGTTAAAAGCAGAGCAGGAAGAATAAGTAATGACTTCCATGAAATACAGTTCCTCTGCTCTTTGCTCCCAAATTCTAAATTGATCTTCCAAGCACCCTTATTTCCAAGAAATGTTGAGATTCATCATATGTAACAAAAATGATTGTTTTTCCATATTACTACCTCAGAGAGCATTCCTGGTCCTTTATTGCATCTGTCTTTTTTTCCAGCTGGAGTTTGCAGACTCTTCCCAGATCTGCAAGTTCTGCTTTAAATGATGCAGACCCTTGTTAGGAGTGGGAGACCAGCACATGGATAATCATCATGTAGTTCTAACATTTCATCATTCCTACACTGTCCTGGGCTCTAAGAATGACACAAAGAGAAATGTTGTAGAAGGGACCACATTTCCTGTTACATAACATATGTAGTTCTACTCCTTTCTGACACAGGACAGGGATGGAATGACAGCCCATATTACCCATATTAAACTCCTTCTGAAGCATCCCTTTCAGCATGTTCCAGGTACTTCACAGATGGTTAACTTTGGTCTATTCACTTCAAGTGCCTCTTTAACTGTTCCTTTTTCTATAATTTTTTCATGGCATGTAGAAATAAAAAAGGGAAATAAAGATCAGGCTACACTATTTCCAAAATAGGTAAATAAAATACAAGTCAATAAATTACAGGAAACCAGTACAATATCTAAAAAACAAGATTATTTATTTTCTTTTAGTATTTCATCTAAAAATATTTACTCTATTGACCTAAAGAGCTGTATAGTTCCAACATTTTGAGAGTACCAAACTGCCACAGACTTGAGAACAGGAGTTGTTTTAAATTTTTAGATGAGTAATAGATAGATATAGAGACCTTATGTAAAGAGATTTTACTTTTTTTTCCTACTGATTTTAACAAGAGGAGGAAAGTATGAGAAGCTGTTTAACTACTTTGTATAAAATGAATAAGGTAAATGAGTCAACTTTTTTTCTTTCTGATGCTCATGGGATCTCTGTGAAAATTGATAGATCAAATCACATTTGATAAGCTTCTCTCAAGTGTATAATCTCTTTCCTGCTTACAAAATAACATATGTTCACTTTGCTTGACACTGCATGCAGAAGCTAGCATACTCTAATGTGAAATTTGGAGCAGTATACTTTGTGTGGGTAACAAAAACACTTAGAAAATAAAAATCATTAAGAAACAATTTTTGGTGGGAAGGCTGGCATTCATGATATAATTTACTTCCATTTTTACTGGCATGAATTCCAGCTCTATTGACTTGAATGCCCTATTTTTAACTTTGCACAGACAAAAATAAAATCAGGAAATGATTAATTATAGCTGCAACAAAGAGTTATCAGGCAATACTTTTGGCATAATGAGGCCCTCTGTTCCATTAGTGTAAACCGGTTGTACTTTTTTCTTGATTCCAGATAAAGATCTGGACCAAGAGCAAACTGTAAATTGAAATCTAAAGTGTAACTCATAGTTAATACCAATATTAAGCAAAATGTTTTGTGTTTAGTGACTGCAAGTGTTCCTCCCATGACCCATCAGCTTAAAACATTACTGCTTAGAAAGACCACCATGCAGGCTTTGCTCAAGGCTTTTCACTTCATTCTCCATGCTCTTTAACAATGTGAATTTAATGGTAAGTGGTAATGGTAATGGCATTATATGGAAAGCTAACAAGCAAACACACATCTCCTCTGCCTAAAGGAAATATTTTGTGTCCAGTCAACTGTCTGCCCTTTCAATAGTGAAGTAAAATTATTTTAAACAATAAAAGGTTATGAATAATCAAAATTTTGTTAAAGAAGAAAAAAAGACACTTATGGATGTTTCTAAGTTCATAAAATAAAGGGCTTCAATTATACTACAAACTCTTAATACCAAATAGCATATAAACTTAACAGGGATATGTCAACAATATAAAAACAAAACCTTGCTGTCATAACATTATAACTTATGTACACACAGATATAAATCATGACATATTTCAAAACATTATCCATTGAGTGCTTGATTTACTAGTAATTACGGCAGCAAAATTTTGCATTTTGAAAATCTGAAGTCTTTCATGACAATTTGATGACCTAAGTGAAACAAACCTTCTGTCTTCAAACGTGTCTGTATTCTGTGATACAGAAAAATTTGGCCTCCCAATGCCAACCAGTTTTGAACTCACTGGAAGCTGAACAGCAGGACTTATGTAGCACTGAGCCACACTAAGAAGCCATACTGAGGAATGAGGTGAGTTAGCCTGGAGATGGCTCCACACTGATGCAGATACTGAGAGACTGCCTAGGAGCAGGAACACACTCTGCCCGCTCTGAACAAACTCTGAACAAGCTTTCCCACCACTCCCCACCCAGCCAAACTCCTGCCTGCCACACTGCAAATGTCACCTACAATTAACAATCAATGATTTCGTTCTTTCACCAGGTAGAAGAGTTCCTATTGATCCTGAGTTTAAAGGTTTTCCCACCAGTAACCATCTTGATATTCTACCATCTGTATCATTTCAGCATTTATCCTACAAAAAGAAAGGATTACAACTAAGATTAGTCTGAAATCTTTCGTTATCTCTAATGAAAATAAACAACCTTGTGGTTACAAAATGATTTGAATTTTGGAGAAAGCATGAAAAAGCTTTTGCAGAACTTTTGTTCCAAAACATGAGAAACATTGCCTTTTGGCTACAGTTTCAGCTCTGTTTAATTGCAGTATCCAGCAACAGATCTTTGTGTCATGAAGAACATTTCCCACAATTAACTTTAAACATAAAGACATAAATTGCCTCATGACTACTCTGCTTTAGAGCTTTTGCCTTTAAATGGTATTTTCTGTAGTTTGAGCTCTGCAGCTCTTCTAGATTGTGCAGCTCACCAAAATTTTTAGCATAGGAATCATCCACTTTTACTGCATGTGTAGATTCTAGAAAAAAAACCCCATATAGAATCGGTAATATATTTTTACAGTCATTTATCCCACACCTCCTTCAGGTACAAAAAGCAGAAGTTTAAAAGGGGGAAGGACATGTTTATTTTGTACAAAGGAAAAAAAAAAAGAAAGAAAGAAGGTAGAGTTGGACTTTTCTTCAGCTCAGTGTCACAGATTATTAATATTCCTGAAACTTACAAGAAAGGTTTTATCCTTCCTTTCCAACAGAGTAATTTTCACTTTATCTGCACACAGCTTTACATGAAATACATTTGGCAACACTTAGATAAGACATACATTAAGGCTTTGTACAAAGAAAACTTTTGTTTATCTTGAATTTTAAAGAATTACATTTTTTAATCAATACATACATATTCTGTAATCTCAAAATTGTTCAAAGGACATTGTTCTTCTTGTTACTAGAAAGAAATTATCTTGCTGGACTTTTATTATAAATTGTTTGGTTTCACTTTGGTTTCTAGAACCTATAATATGGAGCTTAATTGACTTTCCTGAGTAATCTAGTTCTGTCTTAATTTTACAATTGGTGTACTTTTTCCAATATAAACAGTACATGATTCTTACTTCAAACTAGAACTCTTTTCTGTCATGTGTTTGAATGGTTGAATGCTATCTTCTTGTCTCTTAAGTGCTCTCTCACTTTTCTAGACTAGAATAAACCCATTTATTCCCACTTTCTGTGCCTATATTATATTTCTTAGTGTTCTGAGCTTGCTATTCTTCCCTGAATTCTTCCCCAAATTCTCTTCTACTTAACAACTTTAAAAAAGTGGCACAAAAATGATGACACTTTACTTGATCTACTAATACCAGTAGAGTGGAAGAATTACATCATACATATTACAGCAAATCTTCTTGCACATACCTTTACAATATTTTTTGTTGTTTGCTTTGGAGTTTCTTTTGTTCCCAAGATCACTTCAATTTCTACTCTTTTCTTCTAAATATTCCAAATCTCTCTCAGAATGGTATTATCAGATATTTAATAATAGCACAGCTTTCTTTCATTCTACTTTTTAGTGAAATTGCTTATCAAGTCCAGATTTGGGACAAATCTCTCCAGATTATTACACTAAAACTTCAGCAACTGTTCTGAAAATAGTTTTCCAACCAGCTCTAACCTGCTTCATACCAGCTTCAATGGTCACAATTCCCTAGATTTCTTAGGAAAATATCACACAATATTCAAAATCCTTGTGTATTTGGTCTGGCTGAGCTGGAATTTATTTTCTCACAACAGCCCTCACAGAGCTGTGCTGTGCCCTGGTAGCTGGGAAGGTGCTGCTAACACAGCAGTGCTTTGGGTGCTGCTGGGCAGGGCTGGCACAGCAGCAGAGCTGTCTCTCAATATTCCTCCTGCATGAAGGGGCTGGAAGGGACAGGGCTGGACACAGCCAGGCCAGCTGACCCAAAGGCACAACCAAAGGGATATTCCATACCATGTGACACCATCTTAGATATAAAAGCTAAGAGAAGGAGGAGGAGGAAAGAGTGTTTGCTTTCTGGAGCAACCACTACATGTGCTGAATGCCTGCTTCCCTGAATATCGTTTGCTGAAGGGAAGTAGAGAATAAACTTTCTTTCATCTCTGCTTTGTGCACGCAAACTTCCACTTTTTCTTGATTAAACTGCCACATCTCAATGAGTTGCTTTCCATCTTATTTTCTCTCCCCTCTGCAACTGGAAGGGGAGTGGTAGAGTGGTTTGGTGGGCACCTGGTGCCCAGCCAAGATCAACCCACCACTCCTTGGAGAAGTAAAATTATATCACACCCTCCACCCTCATTAACAGTTTTACATTTCTCTGGTTATTTGGTGGTGCTTTCAGCAACTGTAAAAGCAGTGGTCTCTGAATTTTTTTTTTTTCTTTTTGACTAAAAAAAACAAACTGAAAGAAGCAAAATAGACTGTTTAATCTTTCTGGAAGTCTAAATCCTCCTGATACTTTGTGGGCTGCTGGCTGCACAGATGAGATTAATCTTAGGTGATGAAGATCTAGTTCTAGTTTCTACATTCCAATTTACAATTAAAGAAGACAAGTAGAAAAGAGTAATTGTATAGACAATTACCCTCATAAGTTAGAGCTGCCCTCTACCTTTTTCAACAATTCTTTGAATATGGAAGTACAATAACTTTCGCTGCTTTAGTGTTTGTCAAAGGTCATCGAGGTCAGGAAAAGGAGGTTTAAAAATGGTAAAAATATCTGGCTTTATTCAGACTAAAAGATCACTTATTATAGCTCAAAGGCCACTTGGGATTGGATCCCCAAAACTACTTCTAATTATGATTATCATTATAATTATTAATAACAATAGCTTGTACAGTACGTGTCAGTAATCCAAATTATTAACTTAGAGGTAAGTTGCAAAGTCCTTCACTGATCCACCATAATTTAAATACAGTTCAGTTGCATCAATAAAGTAATTTGCTGTCCAAAATTTAGTGAACAGCTTTTTGCTTCTGTCTTAATGCTTCCCTACTCTGGCGTGATAGTGTTTCCAGAAAAGACTGCTTCCCCTGCTGTTTGGGGAAATGTATCTATAATGTCTTGATCCAAGCATTTCATATTCAACAGATGGTAATCTTGGCTGTACATTCATTCTGGTTTCTCTGAGCCTGAGTGCTTAATACCTCTGCCTCTGCCAATCACTTCCTAACTAGCAAATGAATCCTGATCAGACACGTACCACTCCTGGTGTTCTCGCTCACCTTTGGTGAACACTGACACCTTCAGACATAATTCTGAGATCTGTACTTCAGGTCTGCCAGGTGAAGGAGGAAGCCTGTTACTCTGCTCTTTAATCCTGAGTATGAGCAGGAAAGAAGAGAGGTCTAAGTTTCTACAGAATTAATATTTATTTCTTCATCAGAAAATGTTTGACAACTTGTGCTTCTACAGGTTGAAAAGCTGCCCCCTCAGCCAGCTGCTCTTTTAAACCCAAAGGCAAAATCATATTGTAGAGACGAGTTTTTCCTACGAAACTTGGTTTCATATCTAAATCTGAAGAACACACAGGAATGAATCTATGGGCTTTCTTGTAACAGGATTTCAAATCTTGAGGGTCTCTTGTTTATTTTTCAAATTTTTTTTTTTTTTACCTCTTATTTAACCGTCTACTACATAGATGGTGAAAGAAAAAAAATATAATTATACAGTTTTAAACAACACAAACAATACTGCTCTAAACCAGATTATCCAGAGAGATTTCTTGAACTGCAAGTTCTGTGTAACAGAGATTGTAAGTTTTTTGTTTGCATTGATGCTTGCTTTTTCTTTTAGATCCTTGAGCAAAGTTACTTTTAAATAAAGTGGGAACACCAACAGTTATTGTCCATTTATCTTTTGTCTATACAGGAAATGGTGAGGCAGAGCATAATCTGCTCCTATTGATGACCATATCAAGGTGGACTTTCTTGTTGTTGCTGTTGTTCTAGGATTTTGATAAGTTTGGTTTTTGTTAGGTTTTGGGTTTCTTTATTTATTTGAGCTATATTTTTGTTTTGTTTTGGGTTTTTTTTAATTTTGTTTTGTTTTGTTTTGTTTGTTTTGTTTTTTAATTCATGATAGTGGTAAAATCAATCCAGGAAACTGAAAGCAAAGTCAAAAATGCTAGCCTTTGTGTAAGAAACAAACCTGTTTGGTTAACATTTCTAAAACCACATATATGATTAAAAGCAACTCATGTACATGCTTGTAGTTTATCAATAATGTAAGGGCATCTCATAAAATCCATAAGGAAACATCTCTACAGAGAGAAATGACTTCATGAATAAATATATGAGAGTCATACAATTTGAAGAGATATATCATCCAAGAACTGTCTCCTGACGTCATAAATAATTTTGTCACATTGTTTGTAAATGGTATGAAAAACAAAAAATAATTTCATTATTAATTATATATTATAACAACTACAATTATAAAATTATTAGCCATATTAATTATATATAATACTTTAAAAAATATTATTGTCACACCTCCCTGGATTTTTGTCTTCTTTCTTGCTGACTAAGGAGATTGAATTTACTTTTGCTTTGTAAAAACAGGGATCCAGTAAACAAAAAAATTCTGATCACAATACAGGACTATAAAATGGGGATATGAAAACACTGAACACTTGGTTTACAGAGTAGGAATTCATTTTTTGTTTTGCAGTCTTTGGTATATCCTTCTATTTAGATTAAGTCCTATGGTACTTAAATCTAATTTCCAATATAATGAACTTTACTGTCATCATTAATTAGCATTATTCCATGCACAATCACTATTACCTAGCCTTCAGTATTCAGATTCTTAGTAATGAATTGGCTTTCTGTGAAATCTGTAAAACCAGTGCACTCCACATTGTGTGTATGGTCTGATGAAAGATCTAGACAGGACAAATTTAGAGGTTTTTAAGCCACTGGGATTTTTTTTTTCAGGCATCTGGCAGATCATAAAAATCTGAAATTTGAAGCACTATCACTCAAGACTCTACAGAAGCCACTGTTCCTACCTATTAACATCCAGATAAAACAATCTCTATATAAATCTCTTAATTCCTTTTGATTTTCCCACTGATGGTCTGAAATTTTGCTTACTTCAGGAAAAAAAATTCTCATTCACAAATTTAAATTGCAATTTTGTATTCACCATGGGAGAAAATTCACAAGGATAATTTATGGTTTAAGGATATATTTTCTTGTTTTGCATATCATATAGTTCAGATGAGATGTAAGTATCATCATCATCATCATCCCTAAGGCATTTTACATCATTATTCAGGTATGAAAAAATAGAGCATTTCAAACTGTGCAGCTTGCCAGCTTCTATTAGAACTCATGGCATTTGAGTTTCAGTTCCTGTTTAGTGAATATTTCAGAACGCACTTTGTGGATTCACTATATTTAGACTTTCCAGATAGAAAGCTGAAGTCTTTTCATGTACATTCTTTCCTAAATTGTGGCTTTTAAACTATTGTTATATATTGCTATTATTTTTATCTACTGTGATTTTCATTATTGGCAAGATATTTTGCCATCTCCCTTTTTGAAAACTGTAATAATAGATTAATAAATGTAATCAGAACAGGATTTTTGACAAAGTGTAGAGGTTTGACTTCAAATAACTTTCTCACTTTTTGAGTAACCTGGAGGAGGTGAGTGGAGTGTGCAGTTATCAAGTTTGCAGATGAAATCAAACCATGGGACCAATTCACATGCTAGAGGGCAGAGGGATGCAGGCAGACTGGAGGAGTGGGCCAGCAGGAATCAGACGAAAATCAAAATAAAGAAATGCCAAGTGTGAGACCTGGGAAGGAAGCCCTGAGTTGATACAGGCTGGGACTTGATTGGCTGGGGTGGAGCAGCTTTGGAGCAGCTCTGCTGAGAGGATTTGCAGGTTCTTGTAGATGGCAAGGTGGGTGTGAGTCAGCAGTGTGTCCTGGCTGCAGTGAAGTGCAAGAGCATCTTGGCTGTACCGAGAGCAACACAGCCAGAAGGTGCATAGGAGTGGTTAGCACCTCTCCTCAGCCCTTCTGAGACTGGTGTCAGGGGTCCAGTTTGGATCTCCTGCTCACTATGACACACTGGCAAACTGGAGCGAGTTCCAGCTTTGGGGCACTTTTCCCATGCAGAGAAGCTGAGGAAGCTGGAAACTTTGGAGGCTTAACAGATGCCCACCAGTATGTATGAGGAGGCCATGAAAACATGAGAGTCAGACAGCTCACAAACATGGAGGGAGGGTAAGAGATAATGGACAGGATTTGGAACAAGACAGAATCCACTTCAGTATAAGTAGAAACCTCTTGACCCCAAGGACAGTCACACAGCGGGGCAGGCTGGACAGAGAAGTCATGCAGTCTTTGTCCTTGAGAGTTTTCAAGACCAGACTTGTCTTTGAAATAAAGACCTAAATAACTTATCTGACCTCATAGCTGAATCTGCTTTGAGGAAGAGGCTGGACTAGAGACATCCTGAGGTTTCTTTCAGTCTGAATTATTGTATGATCTCATGATAAGAATAAAGCATGCTGATGCACACGTATGACCTTCAACTGCTGAAAACCCATCTCACTTGATTGGAGAGATAGAAATAATTGTCTCAATAGTGATTCTTTGTATAAATCCATTAGGTAGCTTGCAGTATCACTGCATTTGGGAATATCAAGGCATACACAAAAAGTGTCATTAGTGTACATTTAAAGCCCCTGTATAATGAAGAAGATAATTTCCCTTTCCATTACTTTTTGCTCATTTCTCTTATCCTTAGAATTATTGAGGCAATTTGGGTTGCCATAACAAAGGGAAGATTAGACTCTTTCTAGAAACTAGTGTCAGTGAAACTTGGTGAGATAATTCCCTGTTTTATTATATTTGGTTGCCTACAAAATATTAGCTTAAATGATTACTTGTACTAAAACTTTCTACACTATAGGGATTCAGCATAGTGAATAATAACAAGAAACACAGATGTGATATCTGTTAATTATATTTTAAAAAATTAATTGCCTTCTGCTTTTCTTCCTGTTATGGAAGCAAAGATTAAGTCCAGAGACCCTGTTTTAGCTTCTGGCTCTACCATGCTCTGAGCTTTGATCTGGCAAGCATTGGTATCCCAGTAACTGGATTGCTTAGTCTGTGAAATAAATCTTTTCAATTCAACACATAGAGCACTTATTGGAGCTAAAAGTAATTTATGAGTGCTATTCTAAGAACGTTTTGTAAACTTTATTTCATTCCAACATAATGTTTGGAATGCAGAATATCTAGATTAGGTTAAATTATGAATTAATCTTACTTAATGTTTTCACCATGAAGAATAAAAAATATCAGTGATTACATATTTATGTGTTCATTTTCTTTGACTCAAAAAAGAAATCTTCCTATTTATCAGAACATAACACATTCTGCATTCATCTGTTTTCTTTTCTTACTCTAATGAGTAAAAAGCTAAATAAACAAAATACAAAAATAAACCCTCTAGGGAAACACTTTACCTACAAGAGGTTAATATCCCATATTCCAGACACAAGGGTAATGATTGCATATTAACACCTTGAGAGAACTAACATAAATATATTAAAAAGATCTCTTAAATTTTCAGAAAACTGGTACATTTCATGACCACTTTCAAAGCAGGTATCATTATTAACAGAGTAAATGTATTAATATCTTACTTTGTTTTTTCTTCCTAAATTGTCTGACAGACTGGTTTCATCAAAGTATCACAAGGTTTGAACTAACATTTTATGCAGCTAAAAAGCAAAAAAACAAAAGAGGAACAAAGTTTGAATTGGTATAACTTTTTATGTATATGTGCTGAAAATTTTGTTTCTCATTTCAAGTTCTCCAACGTACTCTATTCACACTTGTACATACACACAGTAAATAGTTACACAATTACTAGGACATTTTTCTGTGCTTTCTGCTTTGAAGGTTTTAATAAACCATCTGAAAGCTATCTAGAAAGGTATTGAATCACTTCTACAAATAAATGCACTTTCTGGACAGAAAAGCTGGATTCTAAATACAGGATAGGACATTTCTCAGGCTATAAGAGCATTTAAGTAAATACAAAGCATACAAAGAAATTCTAGCTGTCTTTCATAGACCTCTACATTTTTTTTATACTCAGCTTTATATCATAAACTCTGAAAAGCCTCTTGCTTGGCTCTCAGATAGGCTAAGAAGTCAGCAGGTAGTCAAGTGGTCAAGAACAACATGATCTTGAGGTCTGCTTCTGTTCCTAAACTGACAGGCCTCAGGATAAACAGCTGGAAGTCTAGCTGAGTTTAATCCATACATTTCACACACTCCCTATAGCAACAACAATGCACAATCAAGGCATTTTCAGAGCACATCTGCAGCTAAAAAAAGTGATGGCGGCACTGTGCACATTTCCCTGTACAATTCAGCATTTTCAGTGGTTATTAATGCCACTGAAAAACCACATTCAGTTACATCTTTGGCTCAAAACATAACCCTATTTTCCTCTCTTCAACTATTCTGAACTTAGTGTTTGTGCACTTACTCATATTCCTACCTGATGAATGTTCTGCATTACATAAAAAAAATATTCATTATTTTCCTCCCCCGGCCCTCATGGGAATAAATGTATGTCTCTATGGCTTACCAGTGAAGATATTCTTGTTCTTATGAAAAATAATAAAATACATATTGAAATTGGGCTTGAAGCACAAGCTTTTTTATTTTTTTTTTTTTGCCCTCACAGTAAGAATTCTGGCTACAGTGACATGTGCTATAGCTCCAGTGCTCAATCACATGAATTATTCTCAGCCATATAGTAAGGCTGCAGCAGAAGAAATTGCACTATTCCCTATAAGCCTACTCTGTACCCAGCCTGCTAGTTGTGCTCCCAAGGACTAAAGGACTATTTTAAAGCCACAATTGCAGAAACAGGAAGTTAACTCGTGCCATCAGTATTCTAAGTGCTATAATGGGAGAATGAAACATCTTCTCTTTTCACCATATTTTAAAAATTATTAAAAAAAATGCGCATGACAGCTGCCTCAAGCAATGACCTTGGAGAAGGGATTCAAGCCTTACTAGAGATATGCATTTCAATCTTATGTCTCCCTAACCTGAGTATTTCAAGCACAATTTCTTTTACTGGAAATGGATGGTAATGATCCCCTTTTGGGAAACTTCATGTACCCTATTACAGGAGCAGTGGGTTTCCTCTGCAACAAGCTAGATAAAAGGTAAAGAGCTAAACTCTAGCCTAAATATCTCATTCTATCTACCCCCATGTTTTAATTGAAGGGGCACCAGGGTATTACATGAACTTGTATGACCTTCCTATATATTTAGTGCACACAAATATGAAAAGCATTCTTTCTGTTTACTCAGGATTGCAGAAAAAGGAAATTCACAGCAACATCAGTAAAAGTTTATCTAAAACAGTTAAGCTCGTGCAACTTGCACTAGATTGAAAATGAGAATGGAAGAAAAAGGAGAAGACTAACTCAGGCTGACATTATAGATCATTAATTATTTTGGAACAAAAATGAATAGTGAGTTCAGTAACTGGAACAGAGACTCCTTTTAGACTCATCTGCTGGTTGGGGAGCTGGAGAATAAGGCACAGTCACTCCCAATTTAATGCATGACAAATATTTAGAACAATTTGAAGTGGTTTGAAGGCGGAATCTTCCCTCTAACCAGGCCACAAGATCAAGTCTCTGCAAAAAAGACAGTTTAGAAACTCCTCAATTTCATCTGAATTAGGACTATTCTATGCTACTGAATTTCAATCTGAAAAGGTTTTGTTTGTAAAACAACACTGGGGTATTTTTTTGTATGTCACCTCTTTCATTTCATTCTTGCAATCCAAGTCAGGAAGAGAAGAAAGAGATAGAGTTAAAAGAATATATTTTTCTTAACCTCAATAAAGTTTCAAATTCATATTTGGTTTCAAAATAAATAGTTGCTTTGTTTTTTTTTATCTTAACTAACTCAATTTTTAGATTCTTGAAATGAATCAGATCCTGGCACAGGATAAAAATCCTTCTATAACTCATTGTAATTTCATACTCCTATGCTATTCAAATAACTCTTTGGAAACAAGGAGAGAGATTGTGCCTCTTCACCATTCTAGTAATGGGATCACAAGGAGTCAGAGAATAACCCATTCAGAATTTTTTACCCTCAGTCACAGAATAATAAAGAATAAGTCACAAGTCAATAACACTCCCCAAACTGCCACCCACTGACCCCTCCAAAACCAGATGAATGCTTTTTTGCATTGCAAAGTAATGCAACTCATAAAACTGCCTCATAATTTTTTCATAAAAATTATTCTTTCTAGTTCTTTTACTAAGCAAATACATCCAAAAAGGGTAATACATAATTAAATACATTTTTAATCTACAGTTTTGCTAGATGAAATGCTCTTCACAAATATCAATGTATCATAACAAAATTTCTCTCTTAATACTCAATAACATTTTAGCATTCCAGTACATTTAAAGGTGAGATAAAGTTTTTTTCAAAATTACTGTTGGTCATTAAAATAAACTTCTATTAAACATATATATTTCAATGTAAGGAACACCTTGGCCAAATTTAACTTCCAGCTGATGGACTTTGTTATGCTTTATCATTATTGGAGGGTTTCTATTTTTTTTTTTTTTTTAATCAGGATATAGTTAATTTATATTTATATATCTATAATTTTTAAACCAGTTCACAAGTGTGCTTTACCACTTATTTAATTATTTAAGATACTTTTTTCAAAAAGGCACAAGAAGAATTGCAAGTTTCAAGATTGTCTAGAGAAACAATAGAACAAAATATTCTGCTGCAAGAGAAAATTAAATTAATTGTATTTCAATTCCAGTTATAACTAAAACTCACCAAAAATGTGTGCTTTTATCAGCTACAATTTGATTGTTATATTTCTCAAAATAATTATTCCACACCATTTACTATGTCTAAGCCTGTATACTCTCATGAAAGAGAGACTATAGAAATATTTCTATGTACCAGCAAATTTTTAATTTGTTTAGCAACAAAGGTTTACTTCTTTTGATGTCTGAGTTACAGAACTTTAAACATAAATTCAAAGAAAAGGCGTGCTTCTCATTGACTAATTAAAGAGAGGTAGTGTTAGACTTATTCCCAGGAGTAGATTCACAATCTGGAATACAGATCAGTCCACTGTTTTATCAGGATCTCTCATTATGGTTGATATTTAGTAGGTTAGGGCCTACTATTATGACCTCTAAGTCAGGAATTTTAAAGGGATGTCACTGTCTGAAATATCTTCCCTTGTCAGCCATGATCAAAGAGAAATCAGTCTCAAAGCCTCTGTTTCAGAGACCATGAGAATCAAATTGAGAATGAACTTAGGACAGTATTTCTTTAGTAGTATAAAACCAGTAAAAATAACATTTATTCTTGGCAGGTGGCTTATACTGAGTCCTTCACTGGGGACAAATGGTGCTTGTCTAGATCCCACACATGTAAAAAATGTTTACATATTTTCAAAGCTGACATACTGACCACTTCTTCACACTACCAAGAGTAATTTCAAATTTGAACAGTATCAAGTAGAAATGTACCAGAGCAGGATTTGAGAGGAGGGATAGAAATTTACACATCTCTATCTCTCTCTCTCTCTCTCTGCACACATACATATAGGAAATATTTTCATAGGACAAGGAATAAAAGGTGAGCAACAAAAAAATATTCTACAGTGTTCTTAGCCCCAGGGGATAAAAAATGACTTTTAGATCTTCCTTGGCATTTTTATTCTCTGATTAACTTGTGCTTTATTTTCTGAAATTACTAAACAAACAAATAAACAAACCCCACCAAACCCCACCAAAAATGATGCTAGATTAAGACAATACTAATTTAAACCCTTAAAGATGTTTCATTTGAGGAATAATTCTGAGGATAGCATTTCTACTCTTGTAAATAAAATAGCTTGAATCAGGAGTTAAACATCAAGTGGCAGAGATTTTAGTATGTCTCCAAACAAACACAATTGTTGATTGTCTTTCTGCATGAGAAAACTTTTTTACTTCTTGTTTAGATATATTTTCCTTGACTTTACAATCACTATATACTAAAATGACATTATTTTACTAGATTTAAGAGCTGTCTACAATCAGCTGTCTACGATCAAGTTGTGTTTCCGCAACTTGGCATTTTGAAACCATTTCAAGTCATTGTGATTCAGAATTAAATATATTAATTACCACATACTTTCATTACTGTATTCAACAGAATATTGAAAACTTTAGCCACAGGAAGGCACATCCTACAACCAGATATTAATGTTTTGTTGTGAACAAGATGAGTTGAGATGATAGTCCAAAATACTATCTCATCTACCTTAAAGGGCTTTTAATACATTTTTAGGTCATAGTTGAAAGCCATCTAGAAATTTTTATGCTTATGTTGTCATATTATTTCTATTTGTAATAAGACAATTAATAAAGTGTTTCACATTTTTACCTTAACTAACCCTATGAATCAGGGTAAATAAGTTTAGGCTTGGCCTGTAAGAGCACAAGCATCTGTGTGCTTGAGGATAAAATCTGGAATGCAGACTCAGAATTAGATGAAGTAATGGAATAGCTGTGTTTGTAAGCATAGAGATAAGCATAACTCCACAGATGTGAAAACGAAACATCATTCTACAACCCTCAATGGACATTGAAAATATTCAAAAACCTCAAAGAATTTTAAAGTTAAATTAATGGAAAAGAATATAGACTGAAACATGGATTAATTTTGACCCTGAATGAACTAGGTATTTTGTCAGCTGCCAAAACTTAATTGCCACATAAAGTCTATAATATCTTTTAACTCATAATAAATCTATTGGAGTCTATCAGCTGCAGTGTATGAAGTCTAAGTTTTGCCTGCACATTCCTGGAATGTCTGGGTTATTTTCTCTCTCTACAAAAGTAATTATAGAGTGATATCATCATGGATGTGACCAGCTTTATAACTAATCAATGATTGTCAGCTAATACTGTGTAATAGCTTTCTCCATGCTGCCTGTCTCTTGCCATACCAAGTAATAACGATTTTCCTTCACATCTATGCAAATTTTGTTTCAGATAATCGATATATCATCCTGCTTGTAAAGAAGCAAAACTCTCTACCACCTACTTAATGCCATGAAACATATTTCAGTGAGAACTGACAGTCTTCTTACAGATGGATGCTTGCAGTCTGAGTGGACTATATGAATGGATAACTTGCTCCAAATAGATTAATGCTAAAGCTTCTTAATGCCCTTCTATAAAGAAAATGAAGGGATATTTTCTCCTCATAAGGATGTAAAACAATTCTACTTGTGAACAGGCTTTGAATTACTTCACTTCTGTCAAACCCATTTACCATCCACACAGACCATATCTTTAAAAGCAAACACAGAGAAGAAAGGTTTTTCCACTCACTTCAATAGAACTAGTTCTTTCTCACAGACAAAAGGTGAGATTGAACACATTTATAGCACTTAATACAAGCTCAATAAACACTGCATAATTCCCTTTGTTGAAGCTTCTATTTCTTTCATTTTGACCTTGCAATAATGGGAACTTAATTTAGGATTATTGATTTGAGGTTTTTTGGTCTATTAAACCAGCACTTAGAGAAATTCCAATTTCAAGACATACAGATGTGAAATGGTTTTGCATATTTTGCAGTGCTTTTCATTTTTACTGGCAATACTTAAACTATATTAAAATTTCAACATCACTATGGCTAAGAACAAATGAAATATAGTTTCTGTATTAACATCTTTAACTAATAAGCCCATTTATATCCTACTTTCTTGGGGAAAAATCTATTCCCTTACAATAGCTATCACATTTATATTATGTACATTTCTGTGAGTATTTCTAGGTTCATGAGGTCCTTGTAAAAATCAATCCAAAAATTTAAAAATTTTCTTTTGTTAATAGAGCAGCATATCCTACAGTGATACCTAATTTAAACTGGAAGTGTTTCATCATATAAGATCAGTGAATGTGATGAGCTTTTCCCAAATTAATTTGAAAAGTATTAATCAGATGCATGTCCAAATACTCAGAAAAATATCACTTTAATGAAACAGTTCAAATATTATGTTGCTGGCTGATTTTTAGTATGATAGGTCAATCACCCTGTAATAGACTCACCCTGCCAGACAAACACATGCTGAAGCACATCTAGAACCAAAGAAGCATACTGGACCTTTCACAAAACTTCAGTTCCTTCTTTTGGTAATTAGAAGAAAAGTTTTGACTATATGATGGTTAATTTACCAGGAAACTGTAAAATAAATATAAATAAAGCAGCCTTTTTCTTTTATAGGACCATAACAACTATATTATAATCCTGTAGAATTTCAGATTTACATTGGAGTCATTACATTACTACATATATAAAACTTTGTACTTTTCCAGTTATACTTTATTAATCTATACATATCTATATAGATAGATAGATAGATAGATAGATAGATAGATAAACAATTTACTGTTTGCAAATTTGCTCTTTAAATTAAAATAAACCTCCCCCCTCATTAAAAAAAAAAAAAAAACAAAAAACCCCAGAATTTCCAGACTGGGCAGGAATTTGCAGAGTGCAGAACAGGGGAACAGGAAAAGCAAAACTCTGCATAAACAAAATATTTTCATAAGTTACACGAGTAGTAAGCATGGAACTACAGATTCTGGCACAATCTGACACACACAGAGGTTGATTGACCAGTGAAGCTATGCTTACTTGAAGGAGGCCACAGCTGACCTGAAATCTAACAAATTTCCATGCTGACATCAGCAGTCTGTAATTCCATCATCAGTGGGAGCAAGTAAAATTTTCCATTTTAAATAAACATACAACACAGTACACTCACTCTAGTCACGACACTCTGCTCTTCAGACAGGAGATGTAACATTTTCTGGATGCATTTATCTCTTTGTGTATAAATATTGTGTTTTATTCTGTCCAATAGCCAATATTTATACACCAGGAGAAAAAATAAATACTGCTGTATTACCACTGAACAGCATGGCATAGGCAAAGAGAAGTTGTTATCAAATAATCATCACTGTCTATTTAGCAAGTTTGTTTCTCATATTATCTGATTTTTGTATTTTGACAATATTCTGTTTTCTGGCAAGCCAAACCATGATAGTTGATGAACTTTTTCAATTAGGCAGCAAAAAAATAAAGGACTAACCCCAATGTCTTGGGCATCCTAGAAATTAATCAATGAAAAATAAACTTTATGAAAAATCTTATCCAAAAAAAACCCAACTTACATAAAAACTGTGTTCTTCATATTTGGATTTATAATAGAGTAATTATGTCTTAGAATCTTCGTGGGAACTATAAATATGAGTTTCTTGATTTAGTTCAGCTGACAAATTTTAAATAAGAGGACAAGCCGTGGATGTCTATGCACAAAGGCAGAACTTTGTGAAAGGAAGGAATTTTAAGTAGCAAACATCTCATTAATGGGCCGTGCATCTACAGTTTTGCATGTCTGTAAATCATTTAGAGCTGTACAAAGCTTAGTTTCTTACCCCCTACTGTGTCTGTTTTGCAATGTTCCACTAAGCTGCAGATCCAGCAGCTCAACGATTGTCCCATGGAGTAAAAACAATGCTTCATTTACTCTCTATGGCATGACCCGAGTCCCTGTGCCAAGTTTTCTTCCTTCCTTTCTCCATAAACAATATCTACATATTTAAAATGTAAGACAAAATGTAATGGCTGCCAGCTTTCAGTGGCAGTTTCAATATTCAGGCTTCAATATTCAGGCTTCTCTCCCTTCCTCAAATGAAAAGGCAGGATTTAAAGTAAAAAGAAGGAGAGACTGCTTTTTCTGCTTTAAGCAGTCCATTAAGCTGAAGTGCATTATTGGGCATGAAGATAAAATTAAAATGGAGAAAAAAAAATGAGGCAGAAATATAAAAAATCCCATAGCTAAAAAATAGATACCATACAAATGGAGCATCAGAGGGATTACAGAGGAAGGGATACAAAGGTTAAAACAACACTGGTATGTCTTGATGCAGATGTTGTCCCTTCACCTTTTCCCCACCTTGTCATCTGCAACTCCCTACCTACAGAGCAAGTCCTTTATCAAAGCAGTAATAAATTCTCATGTGCAGCCATCTGCTTAGCAGATGGGGCAGGTGCTGAGTATCTCATTCACCAGCTTCCACTTGCACTCACCGTGGTCAGGAGCTAACAGACTTCATGGCAGGAGGTGAGCCCTGCACACAGCAGGAGCAGCAGCACCTTGGGCCATGTTTGTCCACCCTGTGTCTCTGGGGGAAAAGAGGGTGGTGAAGGAAGGAGGAGGCAAAAGAAATAGGAAATTTTTTCATCTAGCATGTCATTACATAGCAGCCAGTAGGTGTTAGCTCAGCTTGCTAACAAATGTTACCTTGCCTGTGCAGCACATCTCTTCCATCTGAGGGGTATACCTTTGTATCCTGAACTCACACAATGAAATTCTGAAATTGTTAAAATGTGAACTCATGTGAACAATGCTCCTTTTTTTTTTTTTTTTTTTTTTTTTATTTTTGGGTTTTNAATTCTGAAATTGTTAAAATGTGAACTCATGTGAACAATGCTCCTTTTTTTTTTTTTTTTTTGTTTTGATTTTGTGGTTTTGGTTTTATTTTCCAAATGTAGCCAGATAAAAAATCAAAGAAAAGAAACAAAAAAAAAAGGTAAGTTTTCAGGAAAAGTTGAGGGAAAACCCCATCTGAAGGTAATCAGCAGCTGCAGAAATGATACTAGTGATAAACATACAAAAGGACTATAAAAGGGAATAAAATTTTCTTTTTTAGTTAGATCTGAATTCCAGTACTTATTTCTTGTCCAGACTAAGTAACACTGAGTTTCAAGAACTGTCACATTTGTTCCCTCTGCAGGTTTACACTTCCATTATGCATTTGATGTGACTGTCAATAAAAAGTCTACACTTACTATAAAGAATCCCCACAGAAATCTGGGAAACTTCATAGCCAGTGCAATGTTTCTCACTGAGGTGTCAATGAAACCTGCTGGTGACTTACTGTCCCCACAGAACAGTGCCAGAGGATGTGAACAATTATTTAGCACTCTGTAACTAGAAACTGGAGTTCTCATAATCTGAGGAAATTACTTTCTTTCTACATTTAAATGATTGATTACAGAGAGAATTTTTTATTTGGAAAGAGGCTAAAATAAACAGAATATACACTCTAAGCATAAGTCTCAACTATGGAGATGTTTCTTGATATTAAGAAACTTATTCCATGCTGGTTTATTTTGGGGTTTGTTCTATTTTGTTTTTATTGGCATATCTTTAAAATGTTATTTTTGGGATTTTTACTAGTATAATATTTTATCACATAAATTTGATTTTATAATGGACAGTCAACCATCTAACAAAAAACAATTTCTTTACCAAAGGCAGGGTATCTTACTATATTTAAATTTAGTTTACAGAAAATATTGTCACCTTACTCTCTCTCCAAGTATGTGAATCAAAATCTCTACTTTTGATACTAATGCCTTAATTTGAGTTCATCTTGCCTGCAGAAAACACACCTCTTCCAATGGAGACTACGAATTACATGCTTGAACACAGGGTAGATTCTTTCCCTTTAATGTTGAAGAGTATATTCTTCCAAATTTTCACCAAAGATCATATCATTAACTTTGATTCCACTCCTGAGCACATCTTTCCTGTGTAGCATGATGACATACCAAAAAAACAGTCAGCTGGAAACTTGTACAATTAAAAAACTCTCGATTATAACACAGCCATTTTAGTGTTTAAAGAGAATGCAACTGAAAATTATATTTCAAGCCCTTATCACATCCCAATTGCTTTGTAGAAAGCTCCAGCTGACAGATTCATCATGTGAGCAGTCTTTTTTTACTGCCAAATATTTACAAATACACACAACTATTATACATATATAAAATCATAAACACACACACTTTATGTTCCCACAATATACTTTTCTGCTGATTTTTCTATGAAATATATTGATTTCAAAAAGCCTGCATTCTCCAACGAGGTTTCTAGATTGGGCATCCAGAAATTTATTGTTAATAATATACAGAAACATTTTATACCATGGGAAGTACTGAATAGGACTTCATAAAGTCTCCTGCAAGTAAGGATTGCCAATGTATTTTCAAGCTTTTTTCTTTTCTGTTAGCTCATAAACATCTGCAACTAATGCAGATTCTTGCATCTATTTCTCATAATAGCACATTTATCTCTCTTCAGAGTCACACAAATATACTCTCTAAACCTCATAAGTATGCAGGCTCTGACTTAACCTCATTTTGTTGACTCCTATGACCCAGAGATAAAAGCTTGAAATGTATACCAAAAAAGATGAGCAACAGCTGTTGACATTCTGAATTTATCAGTCCATGAAGAAATATATATATATTTTTATGTTGTATTCTCAAAGTGAAATAAAGACATTAAAAATTTAAAACAGAAATTGGGTGTAGGAATTCAGTCAGAAGGAGAAAATGAAAATAAAAAAATTGTTTCACTTTGTCTGGACCCTGTGGCATTTTTAGAAAGCAAATCCAGAAAATAAAAAGGATAAACCAGTGAAGAGTGGATCACGAATGGAGATAGAAATTGTTTCTATTTATTTTCACTTTGTTATGAGCAAAGAAGCTCCTAACAGAAGTATTATGTTTATAAAAAGCAGGTTCTGCATTATCAAGAGTGTCTACACACTGTCCAGGCAAAGGTTACTCCTTTTAATTACTAGCATTGTCCTGGTGTGAATCCTTATAGCAAAAGAAAAGGGAGAAGAAGTTTAATAATAATAATAATAATAATAATAATCACATCAAGCATCTGCATTAAAGGAAATGGGGGAAAAACATCCTTAAGATTACTGATATAAACTCACATAGTGTGAATAGTATACAGAACCAGTTCCATCCCCTTATAATATGCCATACTAATACTAGCATTTTGCTTCCAGGTAGAATTAGAATCCCACTGTGTTAAGTGTTACACAAAGAATACAGAAAAAAGTCTTTGTGTGCAGCCTTTTTCAGCAAATAAATTATGTAATAGTTTTTTTCTTATAATCTTTTTTTTTTTTTGATGTAAAATTCTTCACTGGACTGGATAGGAGGTTCTTTCAAATATTTCACTGTTTAGTCTGCTAGAAGAGTCTGAGCTGGGATCATGCTGATAGATTGCAATAACTGCTGTGCCTTCAGGTTTATCAGGATATAGTGCAATGACTCTTTGATCTTTTCCTATTTAAACCTGAGACATTACAGAACAGCAGCTACAATAGATAATTACTATTCTCCTTGCATTCTTGAGTTTGCAGATAGCTTCACTCTACAAGACCAAGACTCAGTCCCAAGGCCTGATTGTATCCTCATTTACATTTATGTACACTGAGTATAATTCCACAAAGGCCAGTGGAAACTTAGTGAAGTAAAATTGGTGTGAAGTGTTTTGTGAATGAGACATAAATTCATGGGTTTTGTGTAATGAATTGCCTCATCTGCAAGAAAGCATTTGAAATTGGAACAATTCATAATGGACAGTAATAATGCACTGTGTATAATTTATTTTTTATAATGCAGTGGCTTTTTTCAGGACTGTTTCTTATCTCTTCGATGCTTTGTTTTTTTCTATTTCTATTCCCTTTCTAATTTATTATTAAATGGTTGCAGCTTTACTGTCTTTCTTAACAACAGGATACACAACAATAGAATTTAAAAGGTTGGGGGGAAAAAAGATAGCATATATTTGCTCTTGTCCAGAATTTAAATTTCATTTTTGAATACAGGTCACATAAAAAGATTTTAGATATCCATTTAGAAACAGTACACAATACACTACCTGTAACATTTCTAAATAACTGAACTAAATATTATATAGGGTCTTGTCCTTAACAAGAGAGCTGTGTGCTTTCTAACCAGAAGCAACTGAAATATAAAATTACTTAAGTTTACCTGAAACCAAAGAAATTTTCAGTTTTAACACATTTTTCCCTAATGATCAAGATTATCAGGAGAAATTAATAGACTCTGATTCTATGTAAAATCTAATATGTCTCCAATTTTCTGTATGGATATCCCTTGAAGATAAGTAGCCACCAAGGCTAATAAAGAGAGAATAAAGACAAGTGTTTCAACCTGTGCCACATAAGTATCAATACCTTAAAAATATTTTTAAATTAAATTATGTATTAATAAATAATTTCTTAATTTTTTTTCTAGGAAAAGTGCAGGGACACCCCCATATTCCTCTCAAAATAAAAAAAAAAAAATAAAA
>VZRH01002296.1:1590054-1607341 GCA_013397555.1 Urocynchramus pylzowi | reverse complement strand
AAAAAAAAAAAAAAAAGAGAGAGAGAGAGAAAGAAAGAACTCCTAGAACACACTTCTTTCCTCCAAATACAGGAGGTGTTTCTCATCTAAGCAGATGAGGCTCCCTTTGGCAGTCATTTCCCCAAACATCACATCTATGCAATATACTCAGCATCACCTTGTCTAAGATGTGTACTGCTTCCTAAAATAGATATAGATATTGAAGAAAAGGAGATAACATATTCAACTCCTATTCACAATGTTGGTAGAAAAAAAAGAAAAGCAAACTAACAAACAGAAGTCACAGAGCACCTTAGAACTGGAAGATTTTAACAAATAGGTGCCTAGAAATTAAGGCCATTCAAGGTATGCCAAATGCATGTATTTACAACAGTGAAAAGGAATCAGAGGCAGATGTGTGTAAGATCTATTCCTGTGTGTGTGAGTGATCTCTCTGCTTTCCAAGTGACACAAAACAGGGCCAAAGGAGCTACAGCTGGGGACTGACCCAGCTGTTACAGCCAGGTTGGTGAATATGCACTGTGCTGTACTCCAAGAGGGATCAGCTGTTCCCAAAGATATTTAGCAGCAGATCACAATCAAAATTTTTTACCAAGAGTATTGTCAAAAACATACTAGCTGCATTTCACATGTCTAGATTTTTAGCATTTTGGATTTAGAAATGTGTTGTCTTTCTCTTCTTCTCAGATGATCTTTTTACATAAAATTATACAAAGTATCACAACACACATGTATCAATATGAACTAAATATGAAACTGAAAATAATCACTCTTTCACCACTCAGTAAGACAGATTGAGGGTATGATGAAACTGCCTGATATCCTGTCACCTAACAGTGATCAAAAAACTGCAAAAATAACAGAATCAGAGATTGGCTAAGGTTGGAAGGACCTTGGGAGTTCTTCTTGCCATAAACCCGTGCTCAAGCAGGGCTACCTACAGTTGGTTGCCCAGGAACACATCCAGATGGCTTTTGAATTTCCCCAAGGAAGGATATTCCACAATCTTCTGAGTTTGTTTTCATTTGAAGAGGGAAACTCCCCCACATTTTGATTAGCTGAAACATGACAACAGATTTAAAAAAGACTATATAATTTATTTTTTTTTTTACCCTGAAAGACAAATTGAAGACCCACAAAACAGGAAGAAATCTGAGAGTAAGAGGGTTGTTGCACACATTCTACCAATAATGCCAAACATTAAATTAGCCTGTAGAAAGAGAAATATTAATTTCTAAGTTATCCAAATATTACCATCTTCCAAATGACACAATATAATTCCAAGAGGAAAAGTCCATTCTCGTTGCATGAAAACAATTTAGCTTTACTGTGTGAGGCAGGGCAAGCATTGCAAAGCAACATAAAAAATACATAACTGATAGTTACATAGGTAAATTTATTAAAGAAGAAATGAAAGGTCAGATCAATTAAATAAGAATATGTACAAAAGTTTATTATGTGGGTAAACAAGTCAGATCTAAACAGAATTTAATTCTGATGTAGCCTGAAGAAAATGATCTTTTGAAAGTATATTGGTGAAACCTATGCTGAGAGGCAGTACTTATAGAGTTTGAAGAAGAGAAATATTTAACAGCTTGTAAAATGTTTCCATACAGATCTTTCCAACTTTTGAATATATAGATTGATTAGGTATATTGAGATTAGGGGTGTGGTAGGAGAATGTTTTTGAACATTCTGTAAACTAACACAAGCATTCAGCAGACTTTTGCTAATAAAAAGTGTTTGCATATTCTTTTAAGATTTTACAAAGCATGGCTATGCTTTTGAGAAAGCATGAAGTACAACAGTGTGAATCAGGAAGCTGCAGTACTTTTAAAGAGTGTTAATAAAACAATATCAGATGCTCGTGTTGAAAGTGTTTGAGGAATTGTAACTAGTTCAAGATTTTCAAGGTGGGAAATACACTAGATGAAATAAGACAAGCTGACAAGATATACCAGATCAAACACGTTAAATTCTGGCAACACATCAGTTCATATAGAACAGAAATTGAAAGTGCATGCATGTGTTATTTCTGAATATATTCTGAAATAATGTAACTCCTTGATTTCAAAACCAATCAATTTCATCTTGTAATAAAGACTGCATCATTCAAATTCAAAACTTAAGGTAATCAAAATACTTTTAGATTAGCAGCAGTATAGATAGATGGGCAACCATACTACAAGAAGAGGAAAAAAAAAGCCCCAGCAAAACACCTCAGGGAAGTCAAATAACACATATTAGCATGGATAGCTGTAAAATTATGCTGATGTGACTATGTAAACTCATGTAAATATGCTACACACCATGACCTTGTCTCTATGGCTGTGCCATTGTTTTTCATACATTTCCATCTTTGTCAGTCTATTACTGTATGTTATCAAGCAAAGTTTCCCTGGCAGTTCAACAAGAACTACACTTGTAAAATTTTTTGAGAAATTCTTTGATTATTTAATTTTCTATTACACCAATTTTTTATCTAATCAGAAAAATATTTAGTAGTGCACCTCTAATGATAACAACTGCTCTACTTTTTCTTAATTTGTTTGTTTATTCTTTCCAAACATGCCACATGACAAAAAGATTGTAAATTCCATCTAGAAATCTGAACTCAGTCTGGTAGTTCAACTTTTATCAAACATTTTCTGTTTGATTTTCTGTGAGGCTGTACATTATAGACTTAATACATAAGGCTAGTATATTCCTGGGAAGTTTGCTGTTCCCTGAGTCTTCTCTTACAGATGTAGACAGCCTAACTCTTCTGTATATTTCAAGATACACAGTGAACATGATGCAGCTGATTTTCCTGCGACAGAAATATCTTAAGACATAAATTCATCTTTAGTACAGCATAGAAATAATAATTTCAAATTCACATCTTAGATTCAAACTGCAGATCAGAAAACATTATTTTGAATCATGTAAGAACTCCCAAAACCTTCAAAAGAATGAGAATGTGTATAGGATATGCTCCTTTACTTCACAACAAATTGAATTGATAAAGAAAAAAAAATGAGCAAACTTCTTAGGGAGGGAAGGGGAATGTGTGTGTGTGCATTAGAAAAACAGGACACACCATACAGGTCTGCTTCATAAAATCAGACGTGATATGTACATTTCTATAGAGGATGATTCACCACCTAAGTGCCAATAATCAAGTCAAAACTGCACTGGGATGTTTCAGAACATCCACTAATTGTAGTCAGGCATAAGAGCCCACTGGGAAGCCTGGAATTGTATAAAAAGCATGAGAGCAGAATCAAAACCAACATTATAACAAATCAGGAAAAGTGCTTCTGAAATTAAGAGTAGATGACTTGTTCACAGACCTGAGATGATAAATAACCAAGATGATAATAAAACAGAACTAACATTTTAAATGCACCTTCTTCTTACACAATAAATGAGAGATAAGCAAAATAAACAACTCTACTCCTCATTTCAAATCCACAAGATTTTACAGACACGAGACAGAATGGGGAGCCTGGAAAAAGTACTACAATGAAAAGATTGCATCTAGTCTAAAGTCAAAAGTAGCACAAAAGCTTAAATATGAGAGGAAAAAATGTATTACTCCAGTCTAATATGTGGTTTTGTTGTAGGTGAATGTTAAATATAATATTAGACTAAGACAAATTCAATGTCATTATATTATTTTTATGCAGTAATAAAGAAAGAGTAATTTTACTAGCTCCTGAGGCCAAAGCACAACTGGAAACACTCTATTCAGACTTTATGTAATTTAAATCACAATTTAAAGAAAATATTAGTGGGCTACGTCTTCCACAAGGATTGTTTTAAACAGGCAGTGGAGGTAAGATATAAGCTAGGGATTTATAACAGGTGTTTTAGAGACTTTCCTATGATATGAGAATATTTATTGAAAATGCACTCATCCACCTCCTGCTGCAGCTTTTTTACTCCAGTACTCTTTTCTGGTCTTCATGATTTGCATATGCTAATGCTGCTCACTGTACAGCCAGTATACACACACTTATGCCCAGGGTATTATAAGATATTTAATACCTATATAGACCACTTTGGAATTATGGAAGCTCTGTCATCTACCAATTTATAAAATATGTTTTCAATATAATGGATTTTAAGATAGTAATAATGTACCAATATAGGTGGTATTACTACTAGCATTGTAAGTAAAATATCAACATCTGAAAGGAAGAACACTGGCAAGACAATTTATATTTTATGTAATTTATATATATGTAAAGTAAATGCATTTATTAAAATTTTTTTTTAGTATATCTGCTATTATACTACCACCTAATGGTAAAAGATAATTAATATAACACACAATTACATAAAGATGCCCCGACAAGCTCTGCAATTCAAGCACTTGCAAGTAGCAACATCCTTTTCTCTGTCTTTTACAGGTCTCTTATTTCTCCTGCTGTTAAGACACTTTGCTCTCCTCTGTCCATACCTCTATCTTTTCCTGCAATTTTCACTACTTCAGTTACATTCATGGATTATTAAATAGTTGAGCATATATCATTGCAAATAAGGTTCTATACTATTTCTATACTGCTGAACATAGTGTGTTCAGCAGTATAGAAATTTCCAGTCCTCATGCAGTTATACTAGCAGTTGCTTTAAGCAATGAAATTCCTTTTCTACTTAAAACAGAGTATTTACTTTCTTCCATTTTATTTTTAAGATACATTCACTCAAATCTGTCGTAAAGGATCTAGAGGGTGGGGTCTTGCTGGACAAGCTGACCCAAAGCAGCAGTATAGGCTTGTGGTAAAGAGTGCCAACACATTTCCATCTCCACACTAAAAGCATCAACAGCAGGTTGAGAGAAGTGATCATTCTCTACTACTTCAGCATGTTAAGGAGGGTGTATATATCTAATTTCCAGTTCCTCTGCACAAATCAGTCATTTATTGTTTTTTTTGGTTTTTTTTTTTTTTTTGAAGAAGCTCCAAGATGAGTAGGTGAAACATGTGGTGCCAAAGGAGGGACTTAAAGATTTTATCTATTAAAGTATTAAAAACTGAAGATCAGTAACAAATTTCATTGCAGCCTTTCACTACTGTAGAAGCCTAGAATATAAGGGGTGCAGGCTTTTGCAGGCCCTTTGATTTTTTCTGTTCCTTTTGAGCACAGGAATCTATCTATCTATCTATCTTGACTGCTCCCTTCTCCTTAAGGGTAGGGTGCCTCAACCACACAACAGGGAATATGGGGAATATGGAGAAAATAATGTCAGATTCCAATGGAAGATGCACCAAAAAAACCCCAAAAATAGTAGGGAATGGAATTTGCAGCAAGGGAAATTTCAATTGGATATTAGAAAAAAAAATCACAGTGAGAGGAGTCAAATGATTGGAGGATTATAAAATTATGTGCAGGATTTTGTTGTGAAATATCCATCATTGGATATGCTTGAAGCTTGACTGGACAACACCAGGAACAATGGAAAAAAATTATTCTCATGATCTGTCTGAACTTCTTGCTACATTTTTTCTCAACTTATACCTAGCATAACAACAGAAATATACACGAAATCTTTGCCCACCTTTTTTGTTAGTATGACTCAGCACCACCTCCTTCAGAATGAAGATTCCTAATTGTTTTTCCTCTCCATGTGCATCACATATTAGGCTACATATAAGGAAGTTGTGGTTTCACCCCAGCTGACACCTAAGTACCACACAGACAGCCACTCGTTCACACCTCATTTCCCCATTTTCCCTCCAGTGGGGTAGAGAGGAGAATCACAAAAATGTAGAACTTGTGGGCTGAGATAAGAACAGCTTAACAATTAAAATAAGAAGAATAAGAATAAGATTCATGAAAAGTAGAGAGAAAGAGGAATAAAACCCAAGAAAAACCAGTGATGAACAATACAGTTGCTCATCACCCACTGACCAATGCCCATCACTGAGCAGCAATCAGCCCCTCCTGGACAACTTCACCAGTTTATACCCTGAGCATGTTCTGTGCTATGGAATATCCCTTTGACCAGGCTGTGTCACTGCTCCCTCCCAGTGCCTTGTGCCCTGCTCACTGTCAGAGCAGGGGAAAGTGGAAAGTCCTTGGTTTGGAATAAGCACTGCTCATCAACAACTAAACCATTAGCTTGTTTTCAAAACAGAGTACCATACCAGCTACAAAGAAGAAAATTAATTGTATCCCAGCTGAAACCAGGACAAAGGAAAACATTTTTGATAATGAGTGTGGTTAAGCACTGGAACAGGTTGGCCAGAGAGGTAACAGAAGACCCATCCCTGGAAACATTCGAGGTCAGGTGTGATGGGGCTCTGAGCAATCTGATCTAGTTGAAGATGTCTCTGGTCATTGAAGGTAGGTTGGTCTTGGTGACCTTTAATTGTCTCTCCCAACCCATGATCCTATGGAGACGACTTGGAAGAAAACAAAATAAAATCACTGCAGAGATAGAGCAATTTTTATTTTGCTTAAAAAATATAACAAAAATTCACCCCTAAAATCTACACAAGGATGACAAGATTTGTTTACTGAAACCTGTTCCTTGATAACACTAACTGCAGGGAGATTTGACTTCAGCTAAACAGAACACAGATTAATTAATTCTGCTGCAAATTAGACTTCTATTAAAAAATTATTCTGTTCACGATTGTGCACACATTTTTGAAGACTGATGATAAAAGGATAAATACGACATATAACCAATATTTAATCTCATTTTAAATTCCAATTTTTTATTTACAGTTATTAATCTGTATTAAAATTAAACTTTCAGAATAAGAGCCTCCATGATTTGTGTGTTAAAGCTAAAATATGTGATTAATTTGTCAATTCAAGCAATCACTATTGCAATTATAAAACAAGGATCTCTTTTTATCCATTTATGTATGGGGGAAACATACCACAGATAGCAACCACTTTCAAAAGCTTAGCACTGAAATGAATATATTTCTCCCTTTTCTCCAACTCTGTCTCATATGTGAAGAAATGAACTGACCACTGAAGCTTTAAATCAAGTTAAAAATAAAAATTACAGATTATATGAATTATATATAAATATAAAAAATGCATTTCTCTAACTTCTGCATATTATTATAACAGAGCTATAAATTAATCTTAAAAACAAAAATTAGATTTTAAAAAATAAATTATAAAAGATAGAAAAGTGCTAATCAGATGATGCAGAATATCAGTATTGCACAGTATCATAATTTTAAAAAAAAAGGACTATTTAGATGAATAATTACTGTCAACATAAAATGAGCTGACAATTTAAAAAATAATTCATCTGCATTTTGCTTGAATTTCTCCTGTGTCACATGCAATTGTAAACACAGCTGGAATTAAAATCTGAGTTCTTAAATGTTTTCTGTTTTATAACTGCTGTTTCTAATCTGAAACACACATCATGTACTAGCTTGTCCTTCCTGTGTACTGCTGCCTTCAAAATTCCAAGCGAGTACTCTGTCTTACTCTGTTGATGTCTGTAGAAGATACTTTGCTAAGACAACCTTCAGATTTAATGTTTCTGCTTTATCTCTTGGCTGAAAAACTTAGTGTGCACGTGGCTATGAGCATTCCCTTTGCTGCAGTGCAATAATGCCCTTGTTTGATGAATTAAGCATCCTGTCATTTCTGAAGCACAGTTTGATGTTTTATCCTATGAGTACAGCATGTAGAACTAAGATCATCTGTTATTAGTAAAAGCTTGAGGCTCATGACCACTTCTGTTGAATTTACCTTTCATTCCACATAAAGTAAATGAGTTGGAATTAACAGGTCTGTCCTTGCAAAAGTGAACAGGAAGGCTGACAAAGTAATTCCCTGCTAATCACAGCAAATTAGTCTTGAAGTCCACTGACATGGAAATATTCTTACTGGCATCAAGCTTGAGGAGTAGGCATAATCCCTGATCATAAAATTGTAATATTGATTGGGAAAACTTAACCAAAAAGGTCCCTTTTTTTTTTTTTTTTTTTTTTTTTTTTTTTTTATTTATTTCTATTTTTATCCTGATTTAGATACACACTTTGCTAAAAATGATGTGTACATGTACACAGTATATATGCACATTAGTCAAATTTTGAAGATGTATCCACAACTAGAAAGTCTACCTGCATCTTTGGAGCTGTGTGTGAGAAAGAATAAATCCATACCAATTGTGACACTGAAATAATTTTCTCTTTAAAGATATAACATCTCACGATTACATGAAATCAAATTGTTGCCTTCTAGACATGATGACTTCTGAAAGTAGCCAAAATGCCCTTGTTGGGGGAACAGGCCAAAAGCACCAGTCCCTGATAATAGAAGCAATAATTTCTGAATTTTACACAGGGATCTTGAAGCTGTCAATCTCACACTAGGTACTAATGCTGATGAATTGACTTAACTGTGGAAGAAGCAGCAATCTGATCACTACAAGACAGGCATGCTAAGTTATTCTTTTAACAGTGTGCATGTTCCAATGTGTTTTGTAGTTGTGCTAATATTCCTGGTTCAAATATCTCTGTATTTGTTTGCATATATGTGGGACCTTAGACATAGCAGAACAGTAAAAATCCCCACGACTCTGGTGTCACACAGTATTACAGAAGCATGACATTCCTTTTTACATCATATAAATGTAGTATTTTGTGTACTCAGTATCAGTGCTGTTAACTGCAGTAAAACAAGCTTCACTACAGATATTCACTATAACGTTTTTGGGGATTTTTTTAATGTTTGGTTGGTTTGGTTTGTAATGGTGGGCAGGTTGCTTGTTTGCTGGAGGGATGTGAGAAGCAACACACACAGGTAACCAGGGTGACCACCAAACCACAGCTGAAATGCAAAGAGCACATCAATTTCAGTACCTCACTAACAGTGCAGGGGCTTCAGAGAAACACGGGGACCCAGGCTCCTCAGGCTCCGTTTATCCTGTCACCCTGGGGGGTGGGTGTGGGGCTGCTGCCTGCCCAGATAGAACAAAAAACTTCTTCAAAGCAGAGTTTATCACAGGGTTGTGCTTTTCTGATCTCCCTCTCCCTCCCAGCAGGAGGCTCAAGCACGATGGTGAAACTGTGTTATCTCTTCACAGGAATTCTAATTCTCAGCACAGGCAGAAGATGAATAACTTAGACATGACTTAGGAATGACTTAGGCAGGAATGATTTACCCACATTCCTTGCATTTCCGGAATTTCACTTGGGGTGAAATTATCCCCTCCCTCACCAAAACTTCTTCTTTTAACCCTTTCCTCCAAACTGGGTGTGTTACTGGTTTTTTTTCTTTTTCTAAGAAAAATACTGGGAATGATATTCTTACAGCTACTTCTAGTTGTTGCATTGGCAGGAGTAATTCAGAAACCCAAGCAAGGATTTAAACTCTTAGACACCCAAAGTACATTCAAATTGATGGACATATGGATAAGAGTTTACACACCTGTTACATAAGAGACCCCATAACTACACAGAAAATAGAAGCCTGAATATATTAATGATTGGACAGAATCAAAAGGCTGAGGCCTGAAAATCCAAGCTGGTATGCAACAATAAACATGTTTTCTGCCTTGCAAAACCTACAGTTAAGATAGAACAGTCAACAAAAGTAGGCAAAACACAGAATGGAAGATAATGCCATCCAGGGTTAAACACTAAGACAGTACGCACTAAATTGACACCACAAAAATACCCACACCATATGGGTTGTATCTCAAAGCTCTCACAGTCCAAAGTTAACTGCCTTTCATCTCTGGTGCCACTTCATTACATCCATATCTCCCTTGTACAGCACCCCAGATGTGCCTCACCAGAGCTGAGCAGAAGGAAGGATCACCTCCATCAGCCCACTGGCGATATTCTGCCTAATACAGCTAAGAACGCTTTTGGCTGCCTTTGCCACGAGGACATGTTGCTGGTTCACGTCCAGTTTGTCTGCCAGGACTCCCAAATACTGCTCTGCAGAGCCAGTTTCCAGCTAGTCAGTGCACTCAGCTTATTCTGGTGCCTGGGGCTAATCTTCCCCAGTTGCAGGACTTGGTATTAAACATCATGGGGCTTCATGAAGTTCCTGTTGGCTCATTTCTCCAGTCTGTTTGTATGTAGCCTCTGAACAGCCACACAGCTACCTGGCATATCAAGTTTGTCTCGTGTATATTAAGTTTTGGAACAAGGTTATGAATGCATTGAAGGATGTACCTCACTGAGTTAAAGCACATGAAAATTAGCCGGAGTTTCTTACTCCTTAAGTTGCCAGTTACATATGGCAAACTTCAAACACTAACTTAGGGCTTCCACCTACCCCAAAACTACAAAAATCCAACATGTCCCTGATCAATATGGAATGTCACCATGCCTTGAATTACCATGAGTATTTGGTGCTATTGAAAATTGCCATAATTGATGATGGTATTATATTGACTTAAGACTTTTATTATGCTGTCCATAAATTGTAAAATTCAGTGAATTACCCCAGAATTAAAAATTTCCTATTTTCAGAAGAATATGAACAAATTTGTAGAAGAAATTCATGTCTCCATGACCAGGATATATTCTGAAATAAAAGTTTAAAAAAATACTCTTGCCAAACTATACACACATATATGCTTTCCCAAACAAGTTTCATATATCATCATCATAAAAATGTAGAATATCAGGAGCTTCCAAGGATAAACAGAAATGAGATCCTGCTATGTCTTTTTCTCAGCTCTAAATTCTGAAAAATACTTTACTTTTTTTTTACGTAGATATGTACTCAACATAGTTTTTGCAATTGCCCAAAACCTAATTCAGTTTGCTTAATCTACAATTATGTGAGTTAAAGCAACCATTGAAATCCTCATCTTCCTTCTCCAAATAAGTACTCCAATCATCAACACATGGACAACAGAGCTTGACACAGAGAGAAGAAACTGGAACTCTACAAAAGGAATTCACACCTCTTACAAATTAACTACTGAAAAAAATAAGAATAATGCATCTTCCTCTCTATCCATATATTGAAAAAATTGGGTTAAAGTGCTTAATTTAAAGTAGTGAATTTTGTAATAGATAAACAAGTCTTTGACACACCCCCCTCCACCTATTTCCTACTGAAACTCAGGGGAGTCTCACTCAGAATGCTGCCTTCTGTGAGTTCCTGTCCTTAGCAGGCAACTACATGGAGAGAGGCATAAATAGCTCAGACATGATAAAAGGTGTGCTCCACAGACATCAGGCTCTCAAACAATCTGGTGGATGGAATTATACACTTTTGTAGATCTATTGCTGCATGCTCAGCCACATTGACACACAAATATCTCTGAAAATTATAGCTCAATAAAGCCAAATCAAGACAAGGTCATTCATAAGGCATCTTCAATGTCAAACTGGTAAAAGCAAAAAAAAAAAACCACTGAACACTCAAAAATTTTCATCAGATGGATTTCATCACTGAAACTGCTTTGAAAACTAAAGGCCAGCATGTCAATAGAGTGCTGAGGACTTTCTGCAGATATACAAGATTTAGGATAACAGTGGTAAAACAATAAGAAAGATAAAAAGTTTCATCAGAAGTATAAAACACGTGAAATACAATAATTGCTAAATAGAACGGAAAAGGTAAACCACAGATTTCACTACAAACACAAGAAAAAAAGCAGAGAAGAGTGTATAAAAAGGTGACTAATATGGAGAGTTTTAGAATCAGTGATTGAGAATGGCTAGTCTTGGGGGAGTAGGAGCATGTAATGCAGTCTTTGGAACAGCAAATTGCACTGCTATACGTATTGGGCAATTTATTTGTTTTCTCATCTGTAATGCATCTTCTGCCCAATAGCTACCTTCCATAAAACATGGTGGAAATGAGCTTTGCAGGCAATTTTTTGAATGGCATTTCTATACTATATATTTCTATATTATATATTTTTATATATAATATCTATCTATAGATAGATATAGATATAGATATATATAGATATATCTATAATATATATCTATATTATATATATTTCTATACTATATATTTCTATATTATATGTATACATATACATATACATATACACATAGATGACAAAGGTCTTATGTTTTAAAAACAGATTGTAATGTCAAGGTTAGTACCTGGTACTCTGCATCTGGAACTAATTCATGGTCTGTAAGTGATGATACGAACACAACAGCCCCATTTCATTATCCCATTCCAACACAACTGCAAGCACACAGATCCTCAAGATATATAAGTAGCACATATTTGAAATTAAAATCTCTCTTCTAAATGTTGTATAGGTATATTTGTATCATGTCTACTAGCCCTTGTCACAACCACGGGAGAAAAAAAAGTGCTACATCAAGCCTCATGCTTTTCATAGCTTCCATTTTGAAAGGAGAGGAGAAAATGTCTTACTAAACTCCCAACATTAAATTACTCTGGTTACCCTTCCATGAAACGTGCTTAATGTTTGCTGTTACTATTCATTGAACATTCTTTACTAAAGAAGGACTTGTTCTTTTCCAGACTTCTTTATTAAAACCAGCAATGGTGTTATCATGCTTACAGCAGAATAGAAGAGATACAATCCTTCTTTGTCATGCCAAAAGCAGACAAATAATCAATCGTGTTGCAATTAACAGAGAAATACCATTACCATTATCAAGCTTTCTGGTCTTGCATTTCATAAATTAAATGGAAACCACACAGGAGAAAAATGTTAATGGTTCAACAACTCCACCAGCCAAGGCTTGGATGTTCAGCCTGGTATCCCAAAGTGTGAATATTTACAAAGCTGACAGACCCAGTATCCCAAATGGGAGGAGTTCTGATAATCAGGAAGAGTGGTGGCTCAGCATAGATAACACACAATAACCTTTTAAATTAGCTTTGTTATTTTTTTGTTTTACCTTTTATATCTCAATGAGCCACTCATATTACCACAGATAATCAAATCTTGCTTCACAAACAGCAGTGCAGTTGCTCTGCCTTGTTAAGTATTCATTCATTCATTCATTCATTCATTCATTCATTCATTCATCAGAAACATTTCAAACTAGGGGGAAAGTAGGAGAATTTTAAAAATTATTTTCTTTTCTTAAGCACATTCTTAATCCTGTGGTTTTGTTCAGTTACTGAATTGCAAAACTATGTGCAAGCTGAGATTGCACATACCTTAAAGGTATCAAGTGTCAAATTAGATAAGCATATGTGCCACGTAACATTTGTGAAATCTTCTCTCAGTAGGTGTTTTGACTTTTTCTTCTCAGTATTTACATGCAACTAATAGTACACAAAAAAACTAGTACAAAAGCAAAGCCTAAATTATGTTTTTCAGGCTGTTACTTGCCTTTTAAAACACAGTTGGTGACAGTCAATGGTGCCTTTAGTTAGCATAATTCTTTATCATTCTGTGGATTCTCTATGAGAAGGGATTTTTGTGCAGCCTACAGCACACTGAGGAATGTGGTTTTCTATCCACCTGTCAAGAATTTGTGACCATAGTACTTAGTACTGACTGTGTTTTGACATGCTTCTTAAAAAATGAGATCATCCTTCTTAAAAATGAGAAGAATTTCCAAGAAGTATCCTGGTTTTAGCACACTTCCATGCTGTGGAAAACTGAGTCACAGTATTGTAATCTGCTCACTACAATTTCTATCAGGATTCAAAGACCTATTTTGTGATAGCATCATTGATCATTCTTAAAGAACACCTCTCAAGCAAACCAGAAACAGAGTTTTGTGTACAGTATATATCAGAACTACTACTGAAGGATAAACATTGGCAGATTCATTAGTCAAAATTTTCATGTCCGTTTTTTAACATGTCTGAGTAAAACAGAGAAATCCTGTGCAACAAATAGGGCATTGCTTCCAGAACCTATATATTTTGGTGAAGTCCATTGCATATGAATCCTCTTAGAGGCACTGTTGCTCAATATTTTTTGTGATACTTCTTTCTTGCCTAATAATATATTCGAACACATTGGCCTACAGGTACCTTGGAATATCCTCTAAATGACAATGTCAATACATAGGAACCCTCTGGAAAGAAATTTTAATCCCAGCTGTGATTTTTAGACTTTTTTTTCCTATCTTTTGTTCTATTTGTTGTGTAGAAAGGAATTACACCCTTGCACCATTAAATACAGACAAAACCAGTATCAAAGTTTTATCCAAAGAGATATCTGTATTACATTTCAGAAGGTAAAGAAATCTTTAGAGGGCAAGCATTTAGTACTCTCTAAAGAAACCAGGTTTATAAGCAACATCCCAGACTGGCTATCTCAAAACCAGAACCTCCCAAACCAGCAGCCATTGCTAAAAAATTTTATGTGATATTTTTTGGTTGGCAAGACTCATCTAGTGAAACTTGAACATTTATAAGCTGCATTTCTGGAAATAGTTTAACAAAAATCTAACTCTGTTTCCAGACTAAAATTTTATTTTCTGTGACAATGTATACTTTGAATTCAAAACTGTATTTTGTGTTAATTGGGCTCTGGAGAAGAACCGATTCTAGGGAAAAAAATAGTGCTTAGTCAGCATTTCCTATTTCCAGAGTCTCTAAGTTCCATTCTAAAGCACTATAGCAAGGGGATTAAGATTCACAGGTCTTTCATTGAAAAACATTGCCTTTCCTGCTAAAGGCACTATTCTTATAATCTCACTTTGTGTCACACACAAAATATTAGCACAGTAATGTTAAGTACCCTCTAGTTGAGAAGAAAAGGGGAAAGCATTCTGTAAAAGTTGATTTTGTCACATAGAGAGTACCTAAACCTGTTTAGACTCTAAGGAATCAAGTGTTGAAAATGTTTTGATTTCTATAAATTGCAGCATAGGCTTCCAATATAAAAGGAATCTAAGAGGAGAAAGAGAAATATATTACCCTTGCTATTTCCCTGTCCACCATTTTCCTATAGGCATGAAAATAGGTGGCATACCATAAACTACAATTTCTTATATTCTTGCATGTAGTTCTAAAGTGCATTGGAAATTCCTGTTTGCACTGGTATTTTCAGAAATATCATCTTTGCTACACAAAAAAGTGGTTTTGTGTGTGTAGATCTCAGTACAGGAATTAACATGATGGAAACATGAGACATTAGCTACTTTGTACACAAAAGTCTAAGTAGCCAATAGCTAGAAATTCAGAGTTATAGCTCAACACTTAAACTAGTGAGAAAACACTATATTTTTCCATCTGTTTTCATCTGCTGGGAAGAAATCCTACTACTGACAGAGCCTAAGCCTTGGAAAGGGATGAAACCTGCAACACTTTAACAGAAGCATTTACTTCTTGCAGCACAGGCATTCAGGTTCTTAAAGGAGTCCAAGGTTGAAGTCTCAGTAATATCCTTTGAATTTCTTATCAGCTAATTCAGTAGCTGACTGACTGTTGTTGTCTGCTAATTGTTGGAGAATTCATTGTTATTATTCTGTGCTATGCATTGCATAGGAGGCTGAGATGTTTAACATAGGGCTGTGAATACACTGACAAATTCTCTAAAGGTTTAGACAGCACAGTAATTTCCTAGTTTCAGTCCAAATTGCTTGAAATCTTCCCAAGTACATATCTTCCTTTTCCTCTTTGCCTTTATTATTCCAGCAGCATAATGTTTGTTTTCAGAACATGGACTGAAGTTGAAGTAATTTAAATCTACAGAAATTTTTACTTATGTTTCTTTTTGATAATTGTTTTCTTACAGATAGAAAGATGAGTTTAAACCACATGGGGATCCCAGGACTGGCGGGTGCAAGGGCTACTTAAGTATAGGCAACACCAGTAAAACACAAAAAATTGTGCATTTCACATAAAGAAAAAACAATGAACCAAACTGTTGTGGTTGAAATATTCTCAATACCTAGTATGGACTTATCATTGTTACATTATTAAAAATAAATATCAAAATTATGAAATTATAAAAAGAGCCTTTGTACTGCACCAAAATAGACTTAAAACATGGTACTCAGCAGAAATGACTCAGTGTAAGCAATCAAATTTGCAGGTTGTCAGGTTCTATTAGCTCAGTTCTCATGCTACAGTAAAGTAGCAAGACTATTTTAGACTGAACTTGATCTTGAAGGCATCATGACTACATTTATACAATGCTGAATCTGACCTAATCATCCTGGCAACAGGAGAGCAGGTTGATGTCATCTGTAACATAGTTCTCTACAAACCAGTTTATCTACTCAATATTAATAAAGAATTGTCTGTTTTAGCAATGAATAAAAAAGCTGTAGGTTGACCCTTCATAACTTGAACAGGTTCTTTTGGTAAATTACATTCTTATATGTCATATTTATTGAAAAATACAGAAGAAAATAAGTTAGAGTGGGAAATTACAGCAGCTCTTAGTTTACTACAGAGATTTACTACAGAGATCTTTACTAAGATGAGCACTGTTGACTTTTTTCTGAGGGAAAAACTATTTTACAATAAAAGAAAATAGAAATAATCTTTTTAGACAATATTTAATTAAGGACTTGAATATGTCTGTCTGCATTCTTTTTGTGCTTCTGCATTCTTTCGTGTTTCTGCTTTGCTACATGGAAGAAAGAAAAAAGGGTGTTTCCTAGGCTTCTTATTTGTGTGCTATTCTAATACTCCTCACACAAGCAATTTGTTTTAAGAGACATACTATTTGTAGCTTGACTACCACTTTACAGTTGTGTGAAGAAAATTGCAACACACAAACCTCCTTAACCTCTATTAGTCTTTAGCTGTATGGAATGCATTTTAACCTGTCAGATCTTGTGTTCCACTGCTCTAAGATCAAGCCATATGTAATATTCATCAGTTTAAATAATGTCAGAGACAAAAACTATTCACAGCAACTTCCTCAAAGACTGAAACAAGTAGCTGGTGTTGAGTATTATACCATTTGTTATCTACCTCAGCAATAGAGAGAGTTCATTATTGGACAAATTAGCTTCTAAGTTACTGATGCTGATCCATAAATAATTGGAACCAGCAGAAGTGTTCCTAAGAATTTTTCTGCTGTGCTTTTACATATATAACTGTTTGGAATGGGTAAAAATTATGTATTCCAAGAAAAATTTTTCTTCCATATATATCTGTTTTCTATCATGTTTACTGCAAGCTATAAAATATCAGGTTGGTCTTGTAAATGAAAATGGGAAGACATAACTTTCTTTAGCATCTTAAAAGTCCCTAATGACAACTCACATGTTTTATGAAGGTAGTGGTTCTGCTAACAGCATTGTTTTGAACAAACAGCATAAAGACACTGTTGGTACATGTGTAGTATTTTATCAGGCAGTTAAATTAAACATGGTAACACACCAGGATAAGATGCATAGTTTTCCTTTCATTAAAAGTAATTAAAAAAAAAAAAAAA